>JAMPIV010011692.1:202500-269535 GCA_024509875.1 Oreohelix idahoensis | reverse complement strand
AAAAAAAAAAATTGCATAACTTGAAATTTTGGTAAACACAGATCATTACAAATTAGATGGCACATTGTCTGTATGATGTGTGAACTTTGTTTATCATCATTCCATATGTAATATAATTTCTTGTTTTTGTTATAGTTGACACAGCGAAAACAGCACAAAGAGCAGCCAACAGGCACCAAAAATATTCAGACTGAGCAGCAATATTTCCAGCAGAGACAGCAGTGCCTAGATGAGTTTGTAGAGTATTTTGGTTACATGCCCTTGTTGCACTCTCAGCTACGCCTGGACACAATGCTGTTTAAGGATCCCGTCTCGAACATGAGAAAAAAGTACAGACAGATTGAGATGGTCCAGTCCTGACAGTAGCTCATTTTAGTCTGTGTTTGATTGGTTGTTGGTGGGTTGGGGAAGGCATGGCCGAGAGGAAATAATCAGGGTTGTAGAGTTAGTGAGAACAAGTTTCTGACTCCAGGTGTACAAATATTACAAGTCAACTCCAACTTCAACCAGACATTACTGACTCTTGACTCCTGACTCTTATTACAACTACTTAACCCTGACAGGGTTTTGGAATCTGTGAAAAAAGTTTCATGCTCCAAGTGAATACAGAAATTGTATACATCCAACTTTGACTTTAGCTGCAATTCACCCAAAAATAACTAACTTCTTCTCTGGCTCCACAACCCTGAAAATAAGTGAGAGCAGGTAGCAATCTTAATTTTGGAACTCATCTCTATAAAACTGATGAACTGTATCAGTTTCTTATTTGAAAAATCGTGAAAAACAACATGCACTGTGTGTGTTTGTGATCTTTTTAAAAATGTTGTCTTTGTAGGACAGGGTATATCTTAGTTCGCAACTTGTTGCCCATTGAGACCATGGAAAATGGCCACCTGTTTTGATGTATCACTTGATTAGACAATCTTTATTTTTGACTTATAATCTCTGACCCTACACTTGAAAAGATTTTGTTATTGTGAACATGTCACCGCAAGTAGTCAGACTATTTCTGTTATTTATCTGTTGTGTTTATATATTTATGTTGATCATGTGTATATAGCTGTCTTGTATTTAAGATACTGCACAATGACTTGAGGTCTAGACAATTTAAAACTGTTTTTAAAAAGCTGTACTATATTTAGATGTCAAAATAAGAATACAAAAAGCTTAGGGAGCTAATGTTATTGATTGATTGATTGATATTTAGATGTGGAGTGGGTCATGTCATGTCAAGAAGAATAGGGCTAGATGAAGTTTGTGATCCAGGAAGTAAGTTGTGAAATGCCAGACGATCCAGGAAGTAAGTTGTGAAATGCCAGCCAAAGGTTAAAAGTTGAAAACAATCAGAAGATGCGTGCACCAGAGAGCAGCTCTTCCTGTCTGTTGTTGTCTGTATTGTTCTTCATAGCTCTTACAGCAGACATTTTTATGTGTGTTGCATTAAACAAAAGTTGAGTTACCAACTTACATCGTAACCTTTTGTCAACAATTTTGTGAGGAAAAAGCTTATCTTTTGTTTTGTTTTGTTCATTATTTTTGGGACATCTAGGACACAAATTCTAATATTAAAATCAGTCATTTGATACGAGTATTATTTTGATGTCATCCACGGCCATATTTGGTTACTAAATTTGTGTACCAATGTCAGATTTTAACCTGGGAATTGTGGTGTTCAGTCATGTGGGTTTTATTACATCTCGGCATATTGACTTGTATATTATAGACTGGCTCACAGACTTTTTTCTTCCCATCTCTTGCTTCTCTTCATCTTAGTCTTTTCTACATTATTTTATCTTGACCTCTATACTTTTCTAGATTATTTTATCTTGACCTCTATACTTTTCTAGATTATTTTATCTTGACCTCTATACTTTTCTAGATTATTTTATCTTGACCTCTATACTTTTCTAGATTATTTTATCTTGACCTCTATACTTTTCTACATTATTTTATCTTGACCTCTATGCTTTTCTAGATTATTTTATCTTGACCTCTGTACTTTTCTACATTGTTTTATCTTGACCTCTATACTTTTCTAGATTATTTTATCTTGACCTCTATACTTTTCTAGATTATTTTATCTTGACCTCTATACTTTTCTAGATTGTTTTATCTTGACCTCTATACTTTTCTAGATTGTTTTATCTTGACCTCTATACTTTTCTAGATTATTTTATCTTGACCTCTATACTTTTCTAGATTATTTTATCTTGACCTCTATACTTTTCTAGATTGTTTTATCTTGACCTCTATACTTTTCTAGATTGTTTTATCTTGACCTATATAATTGTCTAGATTATTTTATCTTGACCTCTATACTTTTCTAGATTGTTTTATCTTGACCTCTATACTTTTCTAGATTATTTTATCTTGACCTCTGTACTTTTCTACATTGTTTTATCTTGACCTCTATACTTTTCTAGATTATTTTATCTTGACCTCTATACTTTTCTAGATTGTTTTAAATGGCCGAGTAAGCCAGGAGCTGAATTTAACACTAAGCCCCCAACGGTGCAAGAGGTAGAAAGCATTGTCCAGAAAGCTCGGTGCAAGTCAGCTCCAGGTCCTAATGGTGTTCCATATGTGGTGTATAAGAGATGCCCTGAGGTGCTCAAACGACTGCTCCGTTTACTGAAGAATGCGTGGAAAACCCAGTTTGTAAGCAAGGAATGGAGAAAGGCGAACGGAGTTTACATCCCGAAGGAGCAAAATTCCACAGACATCAGTCAGTTCAGGCCAATCTCACTACTCAATGTGGAAGGGAAGATATTCTTCTCAGTGATGGCGAAAAGACTCACTACATACCTCCTGGCAAATGGGTATATTGACACTACCATTCAGAAAGGAGGTATCCCAGGTACACCAGGATGTCTAGAGCATGCCACAATGATCTGGGAAGCAATCCAAAAGGCAAAGTCTGACAGAACAAACCTCCATGTGATCTGGTTGGATCTAGCAAATGCTTATGGATCCGTTCCACACCAGATGTTGTGGCAGGCCCTAGAAATGTATCATGTTCCACAAGAGATTGCAGCAATGCTGAAGCTGTATTTCGCAGGGTTTGCTGTCAGATTTTCAGCCAGAGAGTACACAACGAAGTGGATTGGCCTTGAAGGTGGAATTGCGATGGGATGTACCATCTCTCCGATACTATTCGTGATGGCTATGCAGGTAATCCTTAATGCGGCTGAAGGAATGGCTATAGGTCCAAAGCTCGGTGGAATGTGTCACATGCCATCGCTCAAAGCATTCATGGATGACACAACAATTCTGACATCAGATGAACATCAGGCCCGGAGGATGTTAGCACACCTGGATGAACTAGTCAGCTGGTGCAGAATGAGCTTCAAACCCAAGAAGTCGAGAAGCCTATCAGTCAGGAAAGGGAAGATAGCAGAGGTCATATTCATGGTTGCCAACCAAAGAATCCCTACTGTCATTGAGGAACCTGTTAAAAGTCTTGGCAGGGTGTACGATGCCTCATTGAAAGACTTGAAGGCAGTGCAACAGACGATAGAAATGGCAGGCAGAGGGCTACAGATTATAGACCAAAGCAGACTCCTGGGAAAGTTCAAACTGTGGTGCCTCCAGTTCATGTTGATACCAAAGTTGCTGTGGCCACTGCTTATATATGAAATAAGCACAAGTACAGTGGAAGCTATAGAGCAGAAGGTCAACAAGTTCATGAGAAAATGGCTAGGGGTACCACCAGGTATGTCAGATGTAGCACTGTACTGCAAAAAGTCAAAACTTCTGCTTCCTTTCAAGTCAGTTGTTGAAGAGTACAAAGTTGGAAAGGCAAGGCTTGCAATGATGCTACACGAGTCAGCTGATGACGTGGTTAAGTCCATTCAGCCCACACTGAAAACGGGAAGGAAGTGGAGAGTGGAAGAAGCTGTTGATGCAGCCCAAGAGTCACTCAAACTGAGGGAGGTAATCGGATACACTCAAACGAATAGACGGGGATTTGGTCATGGAGACATCCACTGGTGGTCCAAGGCATCAGCAGGGAGCGCAGAGACATGGTAGTTCAGGAGATACGAGGAGCTGAGAATGATAAGAGGTTGCAAAAGGCAGTGCAGCAGGTCCATCAAGGCCAATGGACTACTTGGGAAGGAGCCCTGCAGAGGTCCTTGACATGGAATGATATATGGCACCTCTTAGGCTCAGCTTCGTTGTTAGATCAATGTATGACCTGCTGCCGTCGGCCACAAACCTTGTGAAATGGGGAAAGTCATGATGAGCAGAGTTCCCTGTGCCAGGGGAGGCAGACACTTGAACACGTGCTCTCAGCGTGTAAGGTGTCATTAGGGCAAGGGGCGATACACTTGGCGCCATAACAAAGTGCTAAATGAGCTTGCTGCGACAATAGATCTGGCAAGGATGAAGGCGAATAGCAAACCCAGGCCGAGCACCGCAAATACATACTTTCTGAGGGCGGGAAAGTCAGCACACCCCAAACCGAGTAAACCTGGTAGCAGTTTACCATCTCTTCTTGACTGTGCAAACGACTGGGAGATGGCAGTAGACCTACCTGGACGAGGGGCATATCCAGAGAGTATCAGAAAATCGCGGAGACGGCTGGATATAGTGCTTCATTCTTCAGCAACGCTTCAGGTCATACTGATTGAACTGACTGTGCCATTTGAATCCAGATTAGACGAGCAACATTCGTTCAAAGCAGCCAAGTATAATGATCTGGCCGCAGATCTGAGACATGATGGGTTCACTGCAAGGGTCATGGCGGTTGAAGTGGGCGCAAGAGGGCTTGTGGCTGCATCAGTGTATGATTTATTGAAACTGTTGGGGCTGAGGGGACAATTGAGAACAAGGGCAACGAAGAGGCTTAGTGAAACTGCCGAAAAGGCATCATGCAACCGCAATGGGCAATGGAAATCGTGACAATAAACGCTGTGGTTCAGAAAACACCAGGAATTTTTCTAAGTCCGCAATACGCTGAGTTTTTTAGTGTACTAGTGAATGGGCTGTGACTGAGTGGCGACAGGCGGTGTATATTATAAGGGGTGTCAGGAACAGAATTTCGGCTAAACTCGTCGGCTTCGCGCAGGCGTGTCAGTATGTGTCCTTAGTTGTGATGTGCAATGGAACGAACATAATAATTTGTCTTCTCTTTGTTACTTTCACAATTGCCTCCACGACTGGCGGAGTTGTGGATTTTAAAGTTGCTACCATAAGTGAAATGGGTTCATTTTCGATACAAGACAACAGGAGGCTGAGACGCTTGGGAGTCATGACCCAAGTGGGCCCGCCCCCCTTAGAGTGTAAAGGAGTAATCAGGCCGAAACACTTGTCGGATGGGGGGACCTCTTCTGATGATCAGATTGCTTCCTGTTGTATCGCTCTGTAAAGAGTTTCCTATCATTGTCTAGATTGTTTTATCTTGACCTCTATACTTTTCTAGACTGTTTTATGCTGACCTTTGTTAGTTTTCTAGATTGTTTTATCTTGACCTATATACTTGTCTAGATTGTTTTATCTTGACCTCTATACTTTTCTAGATTGTTTTATCTTGACCTATATACTTGTCTAGATTGTTTTATCTTGACCTATATACTTGTCTAGATTGTTTTATCCTGACCCATATACTTTTCTAGACTGTTTTATCCTGACCTTCTTTACAATCATTTCTGTGTTGACATTCCTGTTTTCTATAAGCAGTAAATATGACCATTGTTGTTCATTGTTTTAGTCATGACAAGCTTTAACATACACATTTCCAGCATTATTTTTTTTCCACTTGCTCTCTTCATCAGTTCGTCACATGGCGTATGCTTCTTCTTTATTATCAATCACTGACATATAACTACATCTATTTCTCTCATAAAGTTGGCAGTCTGTCTCAGGTTTCTCTCACTGCCATACAGTTTTTCTGTCAAAGGGTTTGGTGAAGACCACTCTGTCAATCTTCTTCTCATGGTGAGTAAACATAAATTTTCTGCTGATAGTTGTGACTCAACCCAACAAGGTCATTATCATGGTCAGCATATAGATTTAGTGACAAATATAGATTTTGAGATGTTTGTATTTGATGAACCTTCAGCTTCTGTGCTGTCAAATTATTTCACTTCATCGCCATCAGCTTCTGATCTTGTCTAGTAATGTCATCTCTCAGTTCTGCACAACCACCCATTTATGACAGTTTGTAACTTCTTGGTAAATGAAGGAAGTTAGATGTGTAAACATGAGTCATGCACATCATTGCCTTGAGCCACTCAGAAACATGAATATGAGGCTTAAAACTAAGCCTAGTCTTCTCTGAATTTGATATTTTAGTCAAACCATCGTCACACACTATACATTGTTGTCAAATTTTCCTATTTTAATATGTTTGTTTTCACTGTTTGAAAGGTCTCTAGTTATGCTACAAATATCTGAACATGTTACTGATTTGTCATGTGACATTTCTCTTTAGTTATATTCACATATTTTCTTCCACATTTCTCTAGCATCTTATCTGCCAATTTCTTATCTAATTTCTCTAGCATCTTATCTGCCAATTTCTTATCTCATGTCACTGGCATCTTATCTGCCAATTTCTTATCTGAGTTTACCTCTCTCATATTACTCCTTACACCTGATATAAACTTACCTGTAGAACTCTTCCTTATTCTAACATACTTTCTGTTTCAGGTGATCAACATCTTTTTAGTCTTACGTTCATTTAGAATATTCTCATGTTATTATCATAGACATGAAATGAGTTGTTTATTGTTGTAAATTGGGGAGTTGTTTTTCTCATGCTAATGTCTTCCAATATAATAATGATGATGTATTGCTTTTATGTTGTAATGTATAATTCAAACAAAAACCAAAATGTTTGCTATTTTGTATGTCAGTTTGTGTTGTAGCCTGTGGATCAAGATGTGTAAATACAGGATGAATACTGTATAGCAACAGATACAAACAGTGACAAGTATATTGCCAGTTTGGATTTGTGAATGTAGATATACTGGATAGCAACAGATACAAACAGTGACAAGTATATTGCCAGTTTGGATGTGTAAATGTAGATATACTGTATAGCAACAGATACAAACAGTGACAAGTATATTGCCAGTTTGGATGTGTGAATGTAGATATACTGGATAGCAACAGATACAAACAGTGACAAGTATATTGCCAGTCTGGATGTGTGAATGTAGATATACTGTATAGCAACAGATACAAACAGTGACAAGTATATTGCCAGTTTGGATGTGTAAATGTAGATATACTGTATAGCAACAGATACAAACAGTGACAAGTATATTGCCAGTTTGGATGTGTGAATGTAGATATACTGTATAGCAAAAGATACAAACAGTGACAAGTATATTGCCAGTCTGGATGTGTGATTGTAGGTATTATTATTGTTAATCAAAATCAACCTCACTGTACTCCAGGCAAACCCATAGGTGCTCAGTCTCCCTCAGCAAATGTCGAAGAGTATGAATGCTAATTGTACCTATAGCACGCTGGTTGTACATATGACGGATACATCCTCTTTCACGTCCACTTCTGCTAGTCCCACGTTTGATGCCAAACCCCAACAGCCTCAGCATTGTTGATTCATCCATTGCAGTGTCATTATCTAGCAGGTGATCATTAATAACCCTTAGTATCTCTCCCTTATCCAATGTCCCCACTATGGGTGCTCTCGAGGCCAGTCTGTCAGCTCTCTCATTGCCACATAGCCCTGCATAACCAGGACAGTAGGTCCACACCAGTTCTTGAAGATTCTATTGATGTTTTCCCATTCTTGCCGCAGCCATCCGTTCTGAACTTTCTGAAGCATGGCTTGAGAGTATGACAATATAACTGCCCTGGTTGATGGAGTTTCAGACAGCCACCTTAGTGCTGCAGTAACTGCCTCTACCTCCATTCTCATGCTGGAGGTTGTTGTCATGTAGGCTCCACTCTGTTCAGCGATGACCCTGGCCTTTATTCTCGCAAAGAAGCCAAATCCTGATTTCTCACCACGCACTACAGACCCACCAGTGTACACAATGGCATCATCATCCCCAGCATAATCACTTATCAGCTGATTAATCTCCAGCTCTGCTTTTCCATTGCCCCAAGATCTGCACTCTCTGCCAAGGCTAATGATGACCTGCGAATAGTTTATCCAGTTCTCCCCCGACTTAGTGCACTCTTCCCCCCCTGGATACATTTTCAACCCTGGTCACTTGACCAATCATAGCCTCTACCTGTGCCATCTATGACATCCCCCTCTTGATTCTTGTTCCTTTGATGTCAGCTATGCTCTCATGTAGGGGGTGTCTTTCGTAGGTATACTGTATAGCAACAGATACAAACAGTGATAAGTATATTGCCCGTCTGGATGTGTGAATGTAGGTATACTTTATAGCAACAGATACAAACAGTGATAAGTATGCCAGTCTGGATGTGTGAATGTAGGTATACTGTATAGCAACAGAGACAAGTATATTGCCAGTTTGGATAACAGTTGGAGAGAAATAATGAGTTAATTTTAGACTGTCACATTAAATGTTCAGTGATTCACAACATTTTTTATGTGTGACATTTGTTGTCCTTGTCCTAGTGTGATGTGACATTTGTTGTCCTTGTCCTAGTGTGATGTGACATTTGTTGTCCTTGTTCTGGAGTGACAGAAGTTGAAATGTACAAATATGCGAACATACAAGACCACGTTAGCATAAAACTATTTCTCTCTCTCTTTTTTTTTAAGAAACCTGAATTGGGTTTTAAAATAATTTTGATTCTTTATTCAGACTCCTGTGATTTTTTTTTTTTTGTACTTATTATTATTGACTTCCCATGGATTTAAAAAAAATTTCAGTCATGAATTCTGTTTTGTTTGTCTTGTTTAATTTGTTAAACATTTGTTTTGTAGTCTTCTACATATAAATATAGAAGTGAATGCATATAGGTACCATGGAAGTTTTACTAGGACACAGGAAAAATATAGCCTATGTTAAGATAACAAAGTCCTTGTCTAGGACAGAATGTGTGGACATAATACAGAAAGTATAAAGTAATCTAATACGGAAGTCAGTAAAGGCTAATTAATAGACAAGCAGGAGCAGACACAGAGATGTGGTTTACAGACAAAAGTTAGGAATACTATGCACTTCCAAAAGAAAAGAGTTACAAGGATGTCCTGAAAGAAGCTAATATACAAAGGGAGCTTATTACTGACATTAGATGGCAAGAGTCCATTGTGTTTGGACAAGTTTTAAGGCTTGAATATTTCGTGACAACAGGAAACTCAGACATGATCAACAGTGCTGGCGACAGCAAGTTATGGAGAGACTGATGCCACCAGGCATGGTACTCAATGATGATGATGAATCCACATGTATAAACTAAGAAGGAAAATAAGACACAATAGAACTTGAGTAGAGTCAAAACTTCAGTCATGCAGGGGGTAATACCAGCAGCCAGGGATCCAGTCATTGTTGGTCCTAGTAAATCTTTCCCCATTATTTAGTTGTGGTCCTGCCATGAAATCAGTTTAGTTGAACTGCCATTCTGAATATTGATTGAACTGGTTGGTAGGATGTCTGCATGAGATGAGGGAATAGGGCAAGCCAAGGAAAATGTGATGAACTAAAACTATAGAATCTACACCTACTGATGGAGACAGTAGCAGAAAGAGACCAGTACAGTCATGTGATCACTGGGTTATGTCAACTGGATTGCTGTTGATTAATATTTCTTTCCGTTACCTTATTTTTGTATCTTGATAGAATTATAATCTATTGTTTCTGTTACCTTATTTTTGTATCTTAACAAAATTGTAATATTTTATTTTTGTATCTTGACAATTATAATCTGTTGTTTCTGTTACCATATTTTAGTATATTGACAGAATTGTAATATATTATTTTATTTTTGTATCTTGGCAGAATTATAATCTGTTAAATTGTTTGCATTGTGTCTTCTTAAGTGATAAAGTTTGTTTTGCATTATTTTGTGATGATCTGTTGCCACTGTCTGAACCTTAGACAGTGGGGGTGTGTGGTGGTGGAGGTTGTAGTCTTTAAGCCAGGGTGATTAATTGTTCGTGACGTTATGTGTATCTAAAATACTGTGGCATCCATTTTGAATCTTTCCTTTCCTGTGACAACTATTGTAGGATTCATTTTGAGAGTGAATGGTTTGTCTGTCTTTTCTGTATGAATTATAGTGGGATCCATTTTGTGAGTAAATGGTTTTGTCTGTTCTGTATAAATTATAGTGGGATCCATTTTAAGAGTAAATGGTTTGTCTGTCTTTTCTGTATGAATTATCATCATCATCATCATCAGTTGCCATCTCCACAACGAAGGTTGGCTGTAATGGATCTCCAACGTCTTCTGTCTCTTGTCTTGGTGGTGCACTCTGATAGACTCTTTCCTGTCCATCTCTTGATGTTATCTTCCCACTTATAGCGTTGTCTTCCCCTTGCACGTTTGCCTTCAACTCTCCCTTCTGTTATGGTCTTCTGCAAGGTGTTATGCCTTTTTATGTGGCCAAAGTATTTTAACTGCCGAACTTTGACCTCCCTCATTAGTTCTCTTTTCATACCTAGATTTTCTAGGACCTCCTTATTTGTTTTCATCTCTTTCCATGAGATACGCCCCATTCTTCTATATATCCACATTTCAAGAGCCTCAATTCTTTCTTCCAAATGCTTATTCATCGTCCATGTTTCTGCACCATACAGAAATGCAGAATATATATAACACTTTATGATTCTCAGTTTTAATTATAGTGAATGAATTATAGTGGGATCCATTTTAAGAGTAAATGGTTTGTCTATCTTTTCTGTATGAATTATAGTTGGATCCATTTTGTGAGTAAATGTTTTGTCTATCTTTTCTGTATGAATTATAGTAGGATCCATTTTTAGAGTGAATGGTTTGTCTGTTCTGTGTAAATTATAGTGGGATCCATTTTGTTTGAGTATAAAACTTGTACAGGTTGCACTGTAAAAGTTAAGGGTTTATCAGGTTTCTATATGTAAAACTGTTATGGGATATATTTTGAGAGTGAAGGGTTTGTCTGTTTTCTTTGTGTTGATTATTGTGGGATCTATTGTAAAAATGGAAAATATGTCAGGCTTTCTTCATTGGCTAACCAATATCTTTATTCCAAATGTTTAGTTTCCAAACTGACATGTTTATGATGTATTTGAATAAATTATAATTAGTGGGTTTCTGAATGGGAAGTTGTGTATTTATTCATTATGTTTTCCATATGGGGTACAACTGACGTGAGTAGATATGTACATTTCTCCAGCATGTGACCTTTAATGTAGTCAGTATTGTTGTTTTTTAACGTGTCCTCAAATGAAATAAGATTGTACGTGAACTGACCAGATAATACGCAAATAGGTGCCTTGTACACGTGTGAATAATTATGTTTAAACTTTGTTAATGACCTGTCTGTGTAACATTGTTCCAACATTTTGTTTGTTTTTTTGTTAAATTGATTTTTTGTTTGTTAATTTTAGTTCAGTTCACTTTTCCTACCCCATGCAGTCTTTAGATTTTACCCTGGCACAATAAGGGATGCCAGATTTTTTCCACAGGGATGTTTTAAAACAATTAGTAAAGACGTATTTATGAGGAAAATATCTGGTAAGATATGTAAACTCTTTGTAAATTGGCTGAAGAATGCTTTGACGTGTTGTTAGTCTTACATGCCACAAATATGTTTTCTTATATTGTGTGTAGAGTACAGACTTGAGGAAATCTGACGATAACCAAACGAGCATACTAGGTGGCTGTGGGAGAGTAATGTACCCTATAGTGGCCTGCCAAACAGCTCCTGGGGTAAATAAAGGAAGTTCTGAATTTATAATATTTTGTTATTGTAAAAAGGAAAGGAACAATTTCAGTCAGGAAATAATCCTGGTAATGTTGGAACAAATTGATGCTGTGAACAAATTGAGCAGAAGATGAAATATTTCATTTCTGTCACTTGATGATGCTACAGAACAGGGTTTTTTTTCTTGTCCCAAATATTGTTCTTGGCACAATGCACTATACAGATGATTTTAAAAGTGTTGTCTGGTAGCTAGTCAAATTTATGTTTGTTGTTGTTGGTTTAAATAGATCTGTTTGTAGGAGACTACAGCTGTGAACAATTTTCTTCCTGGGTAAAATAGATCTACTTGTGGAAGAAGAGAGTAAAAAATACAATTTGAAGAAACAAAAAGGACCTTCCACATTTTGTCACCAAGGGCAGGAGAGGCACTGGATTTTATGATGATAGAAAAAAATAATGAAATCTGGGATTAGCTATTCTGTTGATTTTATCTTCTCTCTCAGTTCTAGAAGGATTTTCGGTACTGGTCTAGAAAGCGGGCCCCGGAAGTTCAGGTTTTTTAAAACGCGAATCCGACTTTTTATTTCCTCATAGGATACATATTACGTTTACCATTTCGTAAATTGTGTTTCGTTTCGGAAAAAGTCCGGGGCCCGCTTTCTAGACCAGTACCGGATTTTCATGCACATGCTGACAAATATGTTTGCTTTCTATTTGATTTTTGAGATAACAGTCTAGTTGGACATAAGGTGATGTACAGACTTGCCCGATTGTCAATCAGTTTCCATGAACCTGGTAAATAAGTGCTATTTGGCAGGATTCATGTTGTATACATGTGACTTAAATATTCCACAAGTGTTTTACAATCTCACATAATCTTTGCACTTGTTCAATGTATGTGTGTCCTCATATTACCTTGTCATTAACTGTGTGCCTTTCTGCTGTGACCTGACAGGCAGTATCTTTAGACACAGTCTGACTAGATCTGTTGTTTTATAAATTGATGATCAGTGCATCCCTGTCAACTGTGTCGTTTGTTTTATTACATTCATAACTGAGGCTGGTTATTTCATCTGGAGATTATCTTCTTATATCTCCCAGATTGAAGTTGGGCATTTGTGGGGCAATTTATTATTTTGTTACATTCATCACTGAAACTTGTCTCTCCAGTTCAAACTTGTCATTAACCTCGGACAGCTTGTTGTGTTATTACATTCATAACCCAGGGTTGGGGATATTTTTTTTACTTTCTTGGGACAATTGTTTAATTACCTTCAAAACTGAGGCCTGTCTCCCCAACTTGAAATTGGATGTTTGTTCTTGGGATAATTTATTGTCTTCTTACATTCTCATAGCTGAGGTTGGTCTCTCTGAATTGACGTTTGACAGTTACGTTCATGGGACAAATTGTGACCGACTGGTTTAAAATCATGACAGAAGTAACGACCATGAATGAAGTTTGTAACATTCATAACATGACAATGTGATGTACATGTACATAGTCAGTGAGTGACAGAGCTTCAGGGAAGATGTCATGTTGTGTGTGGAAGTTTACGTTTGTTGTCAGTTTATTGTCCAACGTAACAAAAAATATTAAAAAATTACATTCTCTAATATTTCATTATGTCATTGAGGTTTTCATTTTTTTTTCTCTACTGCTTGAAATAAAATTTTATGAACACTAAAACTGTGGTTATTTCTCCATTGATGAGTAGTTATGTCCCATAGATTGTATGGTCTTATATATGTCTGGTTTTTTTTATCGTCTTTACAAGTTGTTAGTATTCATATGTTTTTTTGTTTTTTTTTCTTAACCAGCGGCACTTGGGCTTTCAGCCCTTCGGCCCAATGACATGTCATTGCGAGGCTGGGGAACCTGAGGACTTTCCTTCCAACCCGGTCAGGAGCTTCGCTCCTTCCCATCCACAGAGGGTTTATCACAGGAGCCGTTCAGGCTATTCAGTCAAATTTCCGGCCGTAAACATTTCTTCAAACGTTGACGCCCGGGTTTGAACCATGAACACCTGGTCGCCAGTACAACACCGAAGCCATTACACCAGTGCGGCTCCATATTCATATGTATAAATGTAATAATACACAAATAATAAATGATAACTAACTATGGGGATGATGCACCCTTGAGGTCAACGCTCTCAGCTGCTTTTCTTTTTTCTCTGGTGTTCCTGTCAGCATGTTCTTTTCTCTTCTGCTTATTGTAAGAGCTGCTTTTTGTCCAATCTGAGGTGGTGCTGTAGGAAGCATCTCCACTTAGTGCGATCTGCAGTTATTAAAGAAATGCAGAATGAAATAATCACCATTCCAGAAAATTAAAAGGATCCTATGCAGCAAATCTGTCAAGAGAAGTAAGACATTTCTCAATGTGGTATTTGGGTCATGTGGTTGTAAAAACAAATAATGGGCAATAATTCAACAGTGGTGTCAATTCAAACTGCTAGACTAGAACAAGGGAATGGGCTACATTATGACAAAAAGGTTTGTGTCAGGGACAAAACAACAAACAGTCGATAAAATAAATTGATAATAACATATCACTAAATAAGAAGACAATATTGGCAATGGATAGGACACACATTCAGGAAACCTACTGATAGCATTACAAGCCAGTCTGGTCCTGTTCCGAAATCCCCAGTGTAAGAAGCAACGGTAGACACACACACACACAAAAACACAATGGTGAAGAGAACAGTAGACAAATAAAAATGAGGAAGACATGGATAGACCTGGAGAACTTGGCAAAAGTTAGTTCGTTAAAGATGATACTCAAACAGATGGGTAGTTCGTTAAAGATGATACTCAAACAGATGGGTAGTTCATTAAAGATGATACTCAAACAGACGGGTAGTTCGTTAAAGATGATACTCAAACAGATGGGTAGTTCGTTAAAGATGATACTCAAACAGACGAGTAGTTCGTTAAAGATGATACTCAAACAGATGGGTAGTTTGTTAAAGATGATACTCAAACAGACGGGTAGTTCGTTAAAGATGATACTCAAACAGACGGGTAGTTCGTTAAAGATGATACTCAAACAGACGGGTAGTTCGTTAAAGATGATACTCAAACAGACGGGTAGTTCGTTAAAGATGATACTCAAATAGACAGGTAGTTCGTTAAAGATGATACTCAAACAGATGGGTAGTTCATTAAAGATGATACTCAGATGGGTAGTTCATTAAAGATGATACTCAAACAGACGGGTAGTTCATTAAAAATGATACTCAAACAGACGGGTAGTTAGTTAAAGATGATACTCAAACAGACGGGTAGTTCGTTAAAGATGATACTCAAACAGACAGGTAGTTCGTTAAAGATGATACTCAAACAGATGGGTAGTTCATTAAAGATGATACTCAGATGGGTAGTTCATTAAAGATGATACTCAAACAGACGGGTAGTTCATTAAAAATGATACTCAAACAGACGGGTAGTTAGTTAAAGATGATACTCAAACAGACGGGTAGTTCGTTTAAGATGATACTCAAACAGAAGGGTAGTTCATTAAAGATGATACTCAAACAGACGGGTAGTTAGTTAAAGATGATACTCAAACAGACGGGTAGTTCGTTAAAGATGATACTCAAACAGAAGGGTAGTTACAAGACTCTGGTAGACGTTAACTGACATCAAGAAAGGGATTATGTTAATAAAGTCGTTTATTTTTATGACAAATCTAAATCTTATATCACAAAGTTCAGTAATCAAACTTCACACAGTCAACAAATGCAAGGTCATTGTGACCACAGTGTTAGCTAATAATATTTATGTTGTTAATATGCTCCACTCTTCAAAATCTAGACTCTAACTTGTCTACACAACATTAATTATTTATATGAAGACAGTGGAATAATGTTGAATCTACACAACATTCATTATTTATATGAAGACAGTGGAATAATGTTGAATCCCTGGTTTAGGACCTGACATGATTAAGACATCAACAACAACTGAAGTATGGGCAAGCAATGAAAGCTCAAAAATCCACAAATGGAGTTCTAACACATTTCTTCCTTCAACTTTCCAAATCTGCCATAATCAAGCAAGTACTACCACTTACCCACAAATATGTGGCACAAAAAACACAGCCATCTCACTCATTATTCTACTTATGTCAGATCATTACATAACGAATATTTATTTTATTCCTAGCCATTCTGTACAAACTAATTTAATGTTACTTCATTCTCAGTTGTTCATTATTTACTGAATAATTGTTATTTTACTTCTAGTCATTACATTTTTAACTAAATAAATGTTACTTCACCTCATGACTAGCTATTTCATTCCTAGTTTGTTCACTACTTAATAGTTACTTCATTCCTAGTTGTTCATTACTTAATGACTAGTTATTTCATTTCTTCATGGTATTTGTTTTTTTTTCATATGTCTCAATACTGCCTCTACTTCATCCTTCATATCACATCTTCTTCTTCATCTTTGATCCTTAGCTGCAAACTGTCAAAGCAGTCAGTGGCCATCACGCCTGGTGGCATCTTGTAGGGCAGCAACAAATTGCTTCTACTTTGTTCGGTCGGCAGCCATCTTCGTACAGTGCCCCAACTCTGGTTCATTCTTTGCATCTCAGCCTCCACAGTTCTCCGTAAAGTTGTTTTTGGTCGGCCTCTCTTTCGCTTTCCTTTGGGGGTCCACAGACTGTTTTTCTTAACACATGGTCAGACAATAATAACAAACAATTGCAGACAGGATCCAGACAATAACCTATTTGAATACAGCTGGAGAAAGAGCAGATGGATAGTGTGTACCCTCTAGAAGCAACCAACCAGCATAGCCAGACATGCCCTCAATTTGAATCCACAAGGGAACACAAGATTGAGGAAGCTAACAATGACTTACTTATTTAGTAAGTCATTATTAGCTAATAATGACACAGAGAAGAACAGCAGTAGAGGAGGCTAAAGCAACCTGAATCTCACGGTCACAACTGCAGAAGACACCCCAAAAAACAGAAATTGATGGTGAGTGACAATTGATACCCTTGTCCTCCTTGTGAACGGCAGAGACCTGATGATGATAATGATAATAAGTCACCACATTAATCATAAAATAATGTACCTATTGCATATTACACGTTCAGTTTCCAGTGCAGGAACACACAAACAAAAACAACAGGAGGCTGACACTTGACAGCCATGACACAAGAGATGCCATTTTAAAGTGTAAAGAGGATCAAAGGGCTGAAACACATGTCTAATGGGGGGAAACACTCCTGTTGTAATACTCTGTATGGAATTTCCTATCATCATCAACCAATTCAAATCTTATATTAAAAACAAGCAGCTCTGAAGCCGGGAGATTTCTGTGAGATCTCATAACAATAACTGAACATAAGTAGAATTTCTCATCACTAATACTGGCATGTAATTAAAATATTACTATAAACAGTGAGCTAGTAATTATCATACTTAAACTGCCTTTTCTACAAAATCTGGAACTTGGGTGCATACAAAACTGTGATTTGATTTCACAGCTGATTACATACAATGTGCAAGATACAAGTCACTGAAAAGGCACTGTGAGTTTATAAACAAACAAAATTATATATGAGCATATTGGACATAATTTGAAATAAGATGCATTTTGTAAACATGGTTCATAAAGCATTTAAATGCAAAATCTGACTGAAACAGGACAGATGCCGTAGAATTATGACACCAGGCCCAGGTCATTTAAACAAACAAACAAAAAAATACAAAAACTCAACAAAAAAAAACAGCCATTTTGATAAGAGAATCCACAGCAGACACCATTTGACCCTAATGAAGGTAGGTATATATATACAACATCACAGCAGACACCATGTGACCCTAATGAAGGTAGGTATATATATATACAATTTCACAGCAATTTACGTCCACACAACATCACAGCAGTGAATTTTCATACAAACTCTTGAGTCTCCACACACAAATTCACAGCAGCTGGTCTCGAAATTTCTGCGCACTTATCTTAATGAAGCATAATCAGACTATATCCAGCTTCTAGAAGGAATCTTTCAACTGTTTTTTGGTGTGTGTGACCTGTTTGTCAAAAACAAATGACCCAGCTAATCAAAACCCACATCAAAATTGTACCTACAGTGACTGTTTGACCAAATTTGCTAAAACTTGGCTGACATTTTGAAAATATTCTACACAATAATGGTTTTGCTGACACCCAACAAATGTATTACTTGAGGGGAGGTTTAACCCCCAAAAATGAAGAATTTCATTGAAAATATCAAATTTTAGATACATATTGCACTGGAAAGTACATTCATTTGCCCACATTTCTGTATGTTTATTTTCACTAAAACCTTTATGGATGATTTTATATAAATTTTTAAAGTATGTCAGGTAAGTGTATTTTTACCTAATTATATATGTAAAATATACAAATTGGTATATTTGTGATGCTATATTGCTTCTAATGCATGGATTTTAATTTTCGGTACCATATTCATTTTCCTGAAGCAAACAGAATTCAAGTTTTTCAAACATAGTTTCATGTGTAAAAATAATTTTGACTGGCTAATTTTTATTAACCATGGGGTCCTTTGATGGGTCATCGAAATAATAACGTGGCTGGAGGTATTCCAGTAGAGTGATAGGGTACCTCCTTATACGCAAATAAAGCTGCAGGTAAGAACGAATCACAGGATTCTGGTTTCTCCTGTGCGAGCTTAAATAAATTTGTAAGTAGAGTCCCGTTATATCTTTCCACTTGTCCAATCAATTGTAGATGATAAAATGTGCGGACGAGAATATTTTGAAAAATCCTAAAAACTTCCTCTATCAGTTTCCCTCTGAACTGTGAACCATTGTCAGTTAATATCTGATAAGGGTATCCTAATCTTGTGAATATTGAGAGCAAAGCCTCTCCTACATGTACTGAGTCTGCTGAGGGTAGAGCAATCGCTTCTTTCCACATAGTACATGTCTACAAGAGAAAGGATGCATTTTTTCGGAAACTGACGAAAAGCGCATACAGTCTGTTGAAATGAAGAATTTAATGAAAAGTAAGCTGCAAAGTATGACAAAGAACATGGAATCAATAAAGGAAAATACCAGAGATGATTCCTACATAGCAGGGGGATACTGAGGGGAGTAAACTTTGTGTAAAAGTGTAATTCCTCCCTTTTTTCTTAATTTTCTCAAAACCTCATTTTTCACACAAATGTGGGCACGTTGCCCACGATTTTTCAAAAACTATTAGTGATACAGCAGTAAATTTTGGGCCACATGCTGTACACATAGTGCTCATTAAAATAAACTAAAATAAAGGATACATGTTAACAAACTACAAAACTGTTAAGAAATAGCTAAGATACCCCCCTTAAAAATTTCAACTATTTTTCGATTGGTATGTTAAAAGCCAAAAAAACTCAGATATCAAACCAATCAAAATTATTTTAGTATACAATCATTATCGTATATTAACAAATAAAACAGCCAAATTTCATAACTCAAGTTGTACTCACATTTGAGATATCTTGGGCAACAAAATACCCCAAAAAAGCAAAAATTTGCCTTTTTTTCACTGTTTTTCCGCCATAGATTGCAAGTTTTTAGTATATACCTCAATGTTTTGTATTTTTTTCAGTCATTGTGCTTGTATAAATGACCAGATATAGATATTAACTTATAATTCTGTGTTTTTAATTTTGGGGGTTTAACCTCCCTGTTGCTGTCATTTTCGACGGAGTCATCTGTCAAGTTATTTGCTTATGTTTGTATCATAAGTATAATTGTGTCTTTACCTGCGATGTCAGGTTGATTAGGGGTTGTCTTCCCTTGTTTATTCATTCATTGTGTTTGACCTTTAGGGTCAGAGGTTGACAGTTCGGCGTGGGCCTATGGGAAGGTTTTTTAAGCGGGAGTGAGATATACTTCCGGGAAGCCGGGAGGTCCTGTTTTTCTGAAGGGACCAAGAGTCCATTGTTTTTCGGGGAGAATCTTCGAAGTAACTGCTATGGCAGTTTTCCCCAGTGAATCTCTGTGCGTCGGGATGACGACAGAATTCCTTGTGTAGTTCTGAGGATTCATTTACCAGGTAATACCGACCTTTATGCATTATTACGCTTTTCGGTGGCAGAACATGTAAAGGATTACCTAGGGTGAACAGCAGTTCACGGATCCGCCATTTCAGAACTTATATATTTGTGCTCGAGGTAGCCATCCAAGACTGTTAGTCTTATATTGTCCAGAAATCCAGTGACGAAGATATATTGTGGGAGCCGCAGATTGGCGGAACTTCTATCTACAATAAGTATTACTGCAGGGTTGATGATAACCTATTTAACAGAAGTACACGGCCGACGTTAGGACGAGGCCTGTGCTTCCGGCTATTATACTACAGCCTGATATGTGCAATTGGCAGGGAGTGCCAAGTTGCACCTGTGTGTCAAGGTAACTAAGGCATCTGACGCGTTTAGTCAGAGACGCCAAGGGCGACGCTACGAACTGTCATTATTGAAGAACTTTGCTATTGACCATGCACGTCTATTCTGATGTTTACCTTTTTGAATGCCAAATGTATACCTATCGATGTCAGGTCAGCATGACCTTGTTACACTGACTGTTCCTGTTGATATTATGTGTGTTCCCGTCAATAAATGTCTTGAAACATGCCTGCAGTGTCAAAGCATCCTTGATTACTGCATGTGAGAGTATGGGTTGCAGGATCTACATCTATACGAGCCTAAACACATTCGCGTCTTCATTCGCACCCACACTCAACTCATCATACGCTCGCACTACACATCTAACAACATGTAAACTGTCTTGGGCCAGTGATCACCTCAACAAGAAAAAAAAGACAGTTACATTTCTGGTGGACCAGTTACGTGGGCTCTTATGATACATTTCTTGTCGCCAATGTGGCCTAGAAACTTACATTTCTGATGGACCAGATCTGTGGGTTTAAAAAGAACAGAGCGAGCATTTGACATTATTGTTGACATTTATGGATCCAGAAATTTACATTCCTGGTTGGCTGTTACATGTATGATGTCTCCAGTTTTGTCGAGAAAGTTACAAGAAGGACAAGTACACATTACACTTCTGATCTGTGGGTCTAAGCTACACACGGGACAGCCGTAACACACAGCGCTAATTCTACACTTGCAAGTTTTGGCTACAACAGGACAGATATAGGTCATCAACGGTTGACACAAATAAACAGTACGAGCATTTATATTATAATGCTACATAAAGCATAACAAGACAAGTACTGAAGTGAACTACTAGGCATTTGCTACGTGGACCATAACTGCATAGAAGGCGGGTTCCTATTGTAAACAGTACTGCGGGTTGTTACACGTTTCATTCAACAACAGACTTTTCTAGGTCAGAGCATTCAAGCTACATTGTTGGAGGTCAAGTGTCTGTAAACAGTACGTGAAATTGTAAACATTCAATGTGCAAGCCCTAATTTGAGAAGGTCATAGTAACTTTGGTTCGTGAATACCACTTTATGTTACAGTGGATTTGACGTTCAGTGCGCGTTTGACATTTCGTTTCTGTGTTCGCAAGGAGCAAGAAATTTATTTTAGTTTCAGCTGTGACTGAACTTGTTCTGCAACACATTGAAATTGATTGCTATATGTTTATGTCACTTCTACTGTTTTGTGTATTTTTCTGCGGGTTTTTCGGTTGGTGGGTCTTACGGTAAATATGCCACTTGATCGAGGCTTACTGTAAGCGGTCTGTAGGTGCAAATTTTCTTAATTTGGAAATTTGCTAGTGACAATTGGTCGCTATTGATGTTAGCTGTGATGTAATTGTACTTAACGTTGTTTTTGTAATATTTTGTCTGTTTTTCAGTTTTGATTGTCGATTTGTTTTGTTTGTATTCTGTAGGTCTCTCCTTTCTTGTGTATTTCTCTACACATTTTTGGTTAAAACAGTGTTGCCATTTGTATTGTTTTGTATTTTTGTCTTTGTATTTTTTTTTTGGTTGTACTACATTACTGTCATGCACAGTCTACATACACATACTTGGTCATGTTTTGATATTATTGATAAGGTAGACTCTTCATATAGAGTTTGTTAAATAATATTATATAAGATATTTATACAAGTTCTTTGATAAAAGACTTGTTATCTACAAAGATTGAGACAGTAAAATAAAGTGAAGTGAGTATACAAGTCTAGCATTTCAGACTTGTCTCCCATTGAAGTGGGATAAGGTAATTTATTTAATTTTTTTTCAGGTTTCTGATCTCATTAGACAGAATGTCTACATTGGATTTCTTCATCCAGCAAGGGTTGACCCTTGGTAAGTCTGGTAAAGAATTGGAAGAATATTCATCTGCTCAATTCGCCATTGCATTAAAGTCAGAAGAAAAGAAACAAAAAGAGGAAATTAAATTGAAAGCAGAAGCTGAACTAAAGAAGCTAGAAGCTGAGAATAGAAGATTAGAACTTGAAGAAAGAAGGTATCAAAGAGAGGCTGAGGAGAGAAAAGCTCAAGCTGCTGCTGAGGAGAGGAAAGCTCAAGCTGCAGCTGATGAAAGAAAATTCCAGATGGAAATGGAAGACAAAAAACTTCAAGCTGCTGCAGAGGGGAAAAAACTTCAAGCTGCTGCAGAGGAAAAAAAACTTCAAGCTGCTGCTGAGGCTGAAATTAGGAAAATGGAACATGAGGAAAGAAAACAGAAGATGGAACTTGATGAAAAACTCGCAATTTTGGAGTTAGAGAAATTGAAATTGGCGAGTACGGGTGCTCAGCAAACAACTTCGAGTACGACAAAGGAGTTTGTTAGTAGGATTAAATTGCCTCATTTCAATCCTTTAAAGGATGACGTAGCAGATTATCTAGATAGATTCCAATTTTTGTGCGATACGCATAACATAAAAAAGGAAAAATATGTTGAACAACTGATGCCATTTTTTACAGGTGACACAGTGACTACTCTTATGACAATAGACGAACATGAGAGGACTAATTATGATGTTGTCAGGGCAGCATTACTAAAGAAATACCAATTAAAACAAGAAGACTATCGTCTTCGTTTTAGGACAATGTTGCCAGAAAATGGAGTAGATTTCTCTGATTTTGTTACAAAGATACGTCGTACATTTACACGATGGGTTGAGTTGTCTCAGATTGAGAAAACATATGAAGGTCTAATGGACTTATTATTGCGAGATAAGGTTTTGTCATCTGTTAATGATTCTTTTCTTGCATTCCTTCATGAGCGTAAGCCTAAAAACTTAAAAGAAATGGAGGAATACTGTTGTCAGTATGCCACAGCACATCCCCATGCTACAGTTAGCAATTCTAAAGTGAAAGAAGGGTTGCCAGCTGCTTCGGCAACACCATATGGCCCTAATTTCAGAAAAAAATTTCAGGGTGCTCAACAAAATTGGAATAGGGGAAGTAATCAAAATTACACTCAGAAGCGGAGTAATCCAACACATGATGGTTCTTCGTCTATGCAGTGGAGACAAGATGGTAGTTCTCGTAATTTTAGTGGTAATAATTTGAGACACTTTCGTAAAGGCTATCCAAATAATAACTATTCAAATTTTCGAGGTAATCATTCTCGACGTCAAGATTATGACGATGGTGAATTTAGAAACCGGGATTCAAACCGGAATGATGATTACAATAGGCAATATGATAACAATTACAGGGGAAATGATAGTCGAAATAATTACAGGGGAAATGATAATCGAGGTAGACCTAGGTTTAACAAAAAAAGACCTTACCAACAGGCAAACTCTGCGCAACAAGAGTTTGATGGAGCCTGTAATACAGTAAATGATAGTGGTAACTCTAGGGCTATCACTGGTTGTGCTTTCGATTTTGGGAGAGCAACTGAATGCCCCCAATGCTTAACATTGTTTGACTCATCAACTGTATCTACGCTAAGTTGTGGTCACCCTCTTCCTGCTCTACCTGCTACAGTTGCGCATGATGGGAGAGGATCTCTCATCTTACATAAAGGTCTAATAAATGATAGGCTAGTCTCAGTACTTTTCGATTCGGGATGTACTACCGTCGGGGTTAAGGAGTCTCTGATAGATCCTTGCTGTGCCACTGGAAAAACAATCAAATGTGTTACATTTGGTGGTACTATGGAAAGCTATCCTACTGCTATTATTAGGATTGACACTCCTTTCTTCACAGGAGATGTCCATGCATGTCTTCTTCCTAATCCTATTGCGGATCTTATAATCGGTCGTATTCATGGGGTTAAGGAATGCACCCCGCAACAAATTTCTAGTTGGGAAGAAAAAAACATTCAAACGGTCAATGCAGTGGTGACAAGAGCTCAAGCTCTTAATCCCCCAACTTCATCTGATAATAGTAATGAAGTTGATAGCCAAGACGAGCACTTGGTGATTTCCCATGACTCGTTTGTTAAACGTCAAGAAGAGGATCCTTCTTTGAAGAAATACTTCCTTCTTGCAAAGAAAGGGGATCCCAATCAAAATACGAATCACAAATCGTATATCACTATGAAGAATGGTATATTGGTACGAATGGTACAACACTCGGACAAGTCTATGCACTCGCAAATTCTTGTGCCTAAGTGTATGAGAGCCTTAATTCTTCGGCATGCACACGATTCTCAGTGTGCGGGACACATGGGTTTTTCCAGAACTAAAACTAGAGTCCTTGCGTCATTCTTTTGGCCATTCGTGAATAAAGACATCCGAATTTATTGCCGATCTTGCAAAATTTGTCAAGAGGTCAAGTCTAGGGGTCCGAGACATGCTGCTCCTATTCAGGCTGCAGATATTCCGATTCGGCCGTTTCAGAAAATGGCTATAGACATCATTGGTCCGTTCAAAATTAAGTCAGCCAGAGGACACCAATTTATCCTCACTTGCGTGGACATGTGCACGCGTTGGCCAGAGGCTATTCCTCTGAAGAGCATATCAACTGTCGATATCGCTGATGCTCTTTGGCTCGTATTTTCTCGTCTGGGATTCCCCGGAGAAATACTGTCGGATCACGGCACTCAGTTAATTTCGGACGTTATGTCTCAGGTAATGGCTACGCTAGACATTAAAAGGTCTCTCAGTAGTATTTATCATCCAATGTCCAATGGATTGGTAGAACGTCTTAACAGGACACTAAAGAACTTACTTGGCAAGATAACGGAGGATCATCCTGAAGATTGGGACAGGGTTTTACCTGCAGTCCTCTTTGCCTATAGAGAGGTTCCCAACGAGCATACAGGGTTTTCTCCTTTCGAACTTGTCTTTGGCGCGCAACCGCGCGGGCCAATGTCCTTGTTACACGATTTGATAACTTCCGATAATATTGACGATGATACACAATCGTCATATGAATATGTTATAGCTCTTAGAGAAAAGATTATCGAATCGTGCAGGTTAGCAACTTCATCTTCCGAATTTGCGAAAGAAAAAGCTAGGCGATTTGCTAATAAGAAAAGACGCCTACGTCAACTTTGTCCTGGAGACAAAGCATATGTCTTACTGCCCTCAAGAGAGAATAGACTTCTCATTTCTTGGAAGGGTCCATACACTATAGTCTCGAAAATTTCTGATGTCGACTATATTGTCGATGTGGATGGAAGGCATAAAACCTTCCATATAAATATGTTAACAGAGTTTATTGAACGTCCAGACTATTTACAGCCTATTTTCCAGGCGACGGACGACTCTCCAGTTCAACATGGTCACATCTCATCCCTGTCCGTTATACAGGATGAGGAAACTATTTTTTCTGACGTGAACTTACCTCTTCCTACGATTCCACTTATTTCAACGGAATCGTGGAGAGACGTTACAGTCTCTTCTAACTTGTCTTTTGAGGAACAACGTCAAGTATCCTCTACGTTACAATCATATCAGGATGTCCTTACCGACATTCCTGGACACACAGATGTCATAGAACATGACATCATACTTACTGATCGTAATCCGATCAGAGTAAGACCATACCCAATACCTATTCATTTTCAAGCACAAGTCGAGAAAGAATTGGATGAAATGATTCAACTACAAATAATTGAACCATCCACTTCAGCTTATTCTTCGTCGATAGTTATTGTTCGAAAGAAAGACAATAACATACGTCTTTGCGTTGATTATCGCAAATTAAATCAAGTTACGAAGTTCGATGCTGAACCTATGCCGTTATTAGATGATCTACTTATTAGACTTTCTAAAGCTAAATTCTTTACTAAACTAGACTTGTCGAAAGGTTATTGGCAAGTCCCATTGACGGAACACGCCAAACCTCTCACTGCTTTTTCGACACCTAGGGGTCTGTTTCAATGGAATTTTATGCCTTTCGGGCTTATGAACGCCCCAGCGACTTTCGTGCGCATGATGCGACGAATTCTATCAGATCGTGCAGATGTCATTGCATATTTAGACGACATCTGTCTTTTCAGCGATACTTGGGAAGAACACTATGTGGGTCTGAAGGAATTGCTATCTACTCTACGTGAGCATAGTTTGACTGCTAAACCCTCTAAAGCTTTTGTTGGGTTTAGTGAAATTTCCTTCCTAGGTCATCGAGTTGGTCATGGTCTGTTGAAGACAGAGGACCAAAACATTTCAAAGATATTAAATATCTCGGTTCCGAAGACAAAAAAGCAAGTGCGTAGTCTCTTGGGATTGATACAATTCTATGGAAGATTCATTGAGAATCTGTCCTCCATTATGGCACCACTTTCAACGTTATTGAAAAAAGGTTCTCCTAATATGGTGCGTTGGTCCCAAGAATGCCAATCTTCATTGGATCAGGTTAAGAATTTGTTCTCATCTCATCCTATCTTAAGACTACCGACGATTGATAAGACTTTTGTCCTTCGTAGTGATGCCTCTTCCACTGGCATTGGAGCGGCACTAATGCAGGAATATTCAGGAACTCTGCATCCTGTAATGTATATTTCTAGGAAGCTGAATGCGGCAGAAAGGAATTACTCGGTTTTGGACCGTGAATTGTTGGCTATGGTTTGGTCCATTCTTAAGCTACAAAGGTTCCTTCTGGGCGCGCATTTCTTTATGGAAACCGACCAAAAAGCTCTTACGGCTATGCAAAGTAAGGATTTGAAGAGCTCGAGATCTACTCGTTATGCTATTGCTCTTCAGCCTTTCCATTTCACGGTGCGAGCTATCCGTGGTTCGGATAATGTGATGGCGGACATATTGTCTAGATGCCCACATGATTCCAGTTAAATCTTGTGTCCTAGTTTTTCCTGATATATTTTCAGACTTAGGTCTGTCCTTAATATCATAATATGTTGTAATACAAATGTATTTGGATGATGTTTAGATAATTTAACAAATTTCATTTTGTCCATCCATCAGTGATATGTTGCTAAAATAGCATTGACATTTGTATATTGCTATGATTATATTATTTAGTAATGTTTGATATATGATTGGTATTGCCAGCAACTTAGGTTTCTTGAATGGTATCCCTTAGTTTGTTTGGCTTAAAGGAAATATTTTCTCCTATGTTGGGAGATGATTTGTACCCTCTTCTATTGTACCTGATATTAGGTTCATTGTTTGCATGAGCACAGAAGTGATACTGGTGCTATCTTGCTCATGAACATATTAAAAAAAAAAAAATTGCATTTTTTTTTTTACAGGGGGGTGGTAGTAATGTTGCTGTCATTTTCGACGGAGTCATCTGTCAAGTTATTTGCTTATGTTTGTATCATAAGTATAATTGTGTCTTTACCTGCGATGTCAGGTTGATTAGGGGTTGTCTTCCCTTGTTTATTCATTCATTGTGTTTGACCTTTAGGGTCAGAGGTTGACAGTTCGGCGTAGGCCTATGGGAAGGTTTTTTAAGCGGGAGTGAGATATACTTCCGGGAAGCCGGGAGGTCCTGTTTTTCTGAAGGGACCAAGAGTCCATTGTTTTTCGGGGAGAATCTTCGAAGTAACTGCTATGGCAGTTTTCCCCAGTGAATCTCTGTGCGTCGGGATGACGACAGAATTCCTTGTGTAGTTCTGAGGATTCATTTACCAGGTAATACCGACCTTTATGCATTATTACGCTTTTCGGTGGCAGAACATGTAAAGGATTACCTAGGGTGAACAGCAGTTCACGGATCCGCCATTTCAGAACTTATATATTTGTGCTCGAGGTAGCCATCCAAGACTGTTAGTCTTATATTGTCCAGAAATCCAGTGACGAAGATATATTGTGGGAGCCGCAGATTGGCGGAACTTCTATCTACAATAAGTATTACTGCAGGGTTGATGATAACCTATTTAACAGAAGTACACGGCCGACGTTAGGACGAGGCCTGTGCTTCTGGCTATTATACTACAGCCTGATATGTGCAATTGGCAGGGAGTGCCAAGTTGCACCTGTGTGTCAAGGTAACTAAGGCATCTGACGCGTTTAGTCAGAGACGCCAAGGGCGACGCTACGAACTGTCATTATTGAAGAACTTTGCTATTGACCATGCACGTCTATTCTGATGTTTACCTTTTTGAATGCCAAATGTATACCTATCGATGTCAGGTCAGCATGACCTTGTTACACTGACTGTTCCTGTTGATATTATGTGTGTTCCCGTCAATAAATGTCTTGAAACATGCCTGCAGTGTCAAAGCATCCTTGATTACTGCATGTGAGAGTATGGGTTGCAGGATCTACATCTATACGAGCCTAAACACATTCGCGTCTTCATTCGCACCCACACTCAACTCATCATACGCTCGCACTACACATCTAACAACATGTAAACTGTCTTGGGCCAGTGATCACCTCAACAAGAAAAAAAAGACAGTTACACTCCCCTTGAAGGGGAGGAGTGGCTCTGCATTTGAAGTCAAAACAGAAAAAAAATAAAAATTGAGATCAGTCTATTTTCTGGTATTTGAGAAATACAGTCTATTTTCTGATGCTTTAGGACTACCTGAATCTAAATCAGTGGCGGTTCCAGGGGGTTGTCATTGGGGGTGCTGCACTGTTCATTCATTTAAAATACTATACGGTACATAACACTCACAAATTGTGACCACCATGTAAAATATCAACCCAGACACAAATGATTAGTGTCTTATCTCATCTAAAATCTGTCAAGAACATCTGAAAAGTTATTTTAAAAGTTTACTGCAACTAGAAGTAATCCTTGTCAGTCGAAGCAGTTTCCCCGAGTTTCAAACCAGGTTACCGTAAAATCTCGCGTATAATACGCACAATTTTTACTCATTTTTGCCCGCTAAAACTTGGGTGCGTATTATACGCGAGTACTAAAAAATACGTAATTTTCGACATCGAAAGTAACCTACATTGGAAAGTCTTTCAAGTTTTTGTCACAATTTGACAGTGAAAATGGCGCAAAATTGAATGTGCTATGTGTTTTCTTATGTGTCAGACATTGTTGCAAAACGTATTTCGCACTCTTGGTCTTCAATCTGTTTTGATATTAAGCTTGGTTGTGAAGTTTGTCATTTGATTATTTTGAGCCCTAAAAATGAATTCAAGAAAATGTTGTACTGTAGCAGAAAAGCTCTTAGTGGTAAAATATGCAGAATCTAACGGCAATCGGGCAGCAAGTCGACATTTTTCCATTAACGAGTGCAACATTCGATTATGGCGAAAAAACAAAGAGGCGCTGCAAGTGTTGCCTAGTAAGAAAAAGGCGAATCGTGGGTCACCACCAGATCTTCCAGACCTAGAAAAAAAAACATTATTGGAGTGGGTAAAGGATAGAAGGCAACAAGGCATCGGTGTTTCATGCATTGAAATCCGACTTAAAGCTCTGGAACTTAAAAAATCTCGTACAGGCACAACAGCATTTAAAGCGTCATATGGATGGGCAGTTCGTTTTATGAAGCAACATGGTCTTTCAGTTCGTCGAAGAACTACTATCGCGCAGCATCTTCCATCTTCTTTCAGTTTTTTAACAAATGTTTCATAAAATAAAATCTTGAAAAATTATGATGCGTATTATACACAAATTTCAATTTTACCAGAAAATTTTGGGCTAAATGAAGCATGCGTATTATACACGAGTGCGTATTATACGCGAGATTTTACGGTACACAGACATTTATGCTGCTATTTCTCGTGTTTAAAATTTTCATTGTAACTTCCCTTTAATTACAGTTCATTGCACTTGGTGCTGTCTTTCGTTGCAGCACTTGTTAACTCTTTGACTCCGCAAATATTTTTCACCCTGTGCCATAATTTTTATTCGTGATAGTCTAAAAACCACGCTCAGAGCGTTGTTCCAGAGTCAAAGAGTTAAATAAATTCAACCGACACGCAGCTGTGTATAACAAGCATTCGCTTATAAGAGGTCAAGGTCACTTGAACTGTAATTGTTTGCAGCTATCCACGATACGGTCTTAGATAATTTTTTTTGGTCTTGTATTCAACCCTTCCGGTGTAACCTCAATTTTTTCGTCTGTCCAAATTACGTATTATAGTAGAGACAGTATGCAGGCCTTTTTTTTATAGGGAGTGCTGCAGCTCAACAGCACATTAAAGAAAGCCGCCACTGATCTAAATACATGTATGACAAATCAAACTGTTGCAGCTTATTCTCTTCTGACTTTGAACATTTTATTTTCTTAAGTAATTATGACCAACGGGCTGATCACCCGTTTGCCAGTCACTTCGATTACGGAAACAACAGCAAATGGATTGATTTGCCGTTGCCCTAAAGAAGCCAATAGGCGTGATGGGAAACAATGGCAAAGAAAACCTATCTGCTGTTGCCCTAAGACGCCACTAGGTGTAATGGCCACTGACTGCTTTGACGGTCGGTGGCTAAGGACGAAAGAAGAAGAAGCATACCTGTCAACCTGTACGAATTTTTCGTACAATGTACGGATTTTTGATACTTTTAGCAGTGTACAGCCGTACAGGCTCGTTTTACGGATTTTTCCCCCCCCCCCCCAAAAAAAAAAAAAAAAAAAAAAAAAAATTTTTTTTTTTTTTTTAAATTTTAAAAATATTTTCCAACCCAAGTTTTAAAAAAATTTTAAATCAGAAAATATTTTCTAGCCCAGGTTTTTTTTAAACCAATTTTTAAAATGTTTAAATCCGGAAATCTCGGCGTTCGTTTTTAAACTGAGGTCTCTCCCAGCAACCAATCAAAACCCTTTATACCCAACAATTCGGCAAACACTTTGAATTCGGCCTCATACGCTTTCGGTTTTCAGCGTGACATGACGTATTTTTAAAGTTGCCTTTTATCAACGACGACGCTTGTTTGCCATCACACTTCGACGCCATTTTGTTTAAAAAAGCTAAGTACTTATAACTTGGTTAAATATTGCTGCTGTTTTGCTTTGTTGCAATTTAATCGCTGTCTTAATCTTTCCAGTTAGGCCTATACCTTGCCCTTCAATATATTTCCGATAAATTGTCATAATATTCTGTGTAGGCCCTACATAACTAGAAAAAAAAAGTTTGTTTGTGTTGAGTAGGCCTACTTTATGCCAGCGCTCGAGATTCGCTGCTTTATTTTTTTTAAAAGTGGCAATCTGTTATCACTGTTCTTCTTCTTCCTCGTTCGTCCTGAAAAGGACGTTGGTTGCTTTGTGTCTGTTTACGCCGGAGCTGTGATATCTGCGCCTTTCGGACGACACATCCGACTTCAACATGGTATTTTTTGGGACCGGGTTTGCCTTCCCTCTTCGATCCCTACTCTCTCAGCCAGACTGCAGTGATGCAGCCTGTTTCCAGGACCATCAATCACTGGTCTAGGCTACCAACTCTTAAATAAGAATTTTGTAAATTTTTGGTGGTACGTTTTTTCTTCCTAGATTTGATATTCTGTTCATAATTTTTGTTTATTTTGTTGTTGTTGTTGTTGTTGCTGTTAGCCGTTTGCTTTGTCCTTTGTATTTTTTAATCATTCTCTTCATCCACAAAGAATATTAGTTGAAATATTTCATCCACTGAATGATGGCTGAGCCTAATTCAAAGAAACAAAAGCTGACTGTGAAAGATCATTTTCAATGATGAAAAAAATCCACACAGACTGCAGGAGGTCCATGAATGCGGACACACTCACTTCTATTTTACAATGTAAGATTAACATTGATACATGCTGTGCAGACTTTAAGCCCACAAATGTAATTCTGCAAAGTGCTAAAAGTGCATGTGTTGATTATAATACAAAACACTGTACATCGAAAGAATAGTGTACCTCATGATCACTAAGGTTTTTATATGTAAAGAACAGCATGAGACTATTAGCATGTTTTATATCACAATAAATCAAATGCTAATAGATTTGTATATGTCATTTCTCATTTTAAAACTGTACTGCGTATAATTTTTTAATATATTTTTTGCGTAAGGATTTTTGGGTGTTTGTAAGGATTTTTTGGGTCCGGCGTACAGATTTTTGTCTCAGGAGGTTGACAGGTATGAAGAAGTAATTATGCTTTTCCTAAGAAGAAAACCATTAATTTCTCAGAATTTTATTTTGTATTACAAATTGACCAATAATTTGCATATTTATGAATCAATCAACTTGAGATTTGGTACAGAAATTTGTCAATGCATTATAACATTTTTGTCCCCTCCAGATCAGAATTATGGGATTGTTACGCACAAATAATTACTTTTTTCCAAAGTCTTTGTATGATCGTTTTTCGTATGTATGATCATTATTTGACTGAAATGCATGTTATATATATTTTATGGTCAAAGGGACAGAACCCGATATATCGATACTGCTATTTTTTATGAGTTTACCTCCTCTTGTATAGAGACACGTTCGGTCTATAATGTCTTGAACGAAGCGTGACCATATCTCCTTATTTGGTAGTATCAGTCAACTGTTGTAGATGTTTGAAACCTTTCTTAACGCTTCTGTTCATGTCCATAAAAGGCGCGACTGTGTAAGACTTTTATCTCGAATGTTCTTAGAATCGTCTTATTGTGAACAGCGACTCAGAGATTGTCACTCTGCGCATGTCTCGACTGGGTTGTCGTTTTGTTGTTCCGCCCAGGTCGGGCAGTTGAGAAATGGACTGATTAGCGAGCGGACGCGACTGCGTCTTGTGATTCTCTGAGGGAAATACATTGTCTTTGTGAGTTAGTTAGCTAACTAGACTATTTCCCCGTATTATTCAAGCCTGCCTGGAGGCATATGTTCATGGTTGATTTTCCGAAATAAGGTAATTCCTCTTGTATCGAACTTTAGGCTATCATCTAGAGGTTCGTCATTTTGTCGCCTTTTTGCTCGCCTGTGTGATTCAAAATGGAGAGGTACTTTGACTAGGATTAAGTCACCGGTATCTTTATACCTGAACTAGTTATATATCTATGGGTCGCTCTAGACCAACAAGACTATTGTCTGTGTTCCAGGATTCGTTATATCAGAGATCACGTCCAAGTCAGATGGTTAGACTTAGGAAGGTTATAAAGGTCGAGCTGACCTGTAATCCATGTATGCTACTCACGTGCAGACAGTAAACGGACGTATTGTATACATCTGATCTGCTAGCATCAGGAAGGAATAATTATTATTGTCTATGAACATTAAGGATCTGCAGCTGACCACGGTTGCAGAAGTTATATGTATTATTTATCAAGCTTCGCTATGATATTTGTTTTCCATACAACTATTGAGTATTGACTTCTACATGACTGTCAGTTAACATGAGTTTGAATGCTGCATTCGTTGTACTATGCCGATGATAACATAAGTATCATGACTGTTTTGTGGCGTGCAATAAATGGTATAAACCTAAAGCGAAGTTACCATTTCTATGACTCTACACGTCATGTTGCCTGTGGTGTACCCTGAACTGTTCTACTGCAACACACACACAGCAACAATCTAAACCAGATAAGACACCCACATCTTGCATTGTAATACCTGGTGTCGATAGAGGTGGTAATTTGACGGCATCCTAATTCCACCCTTATCAATTCATGGTGGCCAATAGTTGGTTTATTCTGGTACCAACTCTCAAGGGGGTCAACAAACCCAGACATCATCAGCAGACTACAAGACAACATTGCAGTTGCTATTCATCACCTTTGATGAAATTTTTTGAAAGACGCAGCAGTACTGACAGTTGTTGATATTTTGAAACTACCCGGCGCTGCTCGGCGGTATTGAAGTTTGTCTACAAATAGAAGGACAAGTACCGAGCGAATGGATTTCCTGATCTGTTGAGAAGAAGGACAAGTGCCGTAACAACTGTTCCGGTCTCAGAATTACTGTTGCAGATTCAGAAGGTCAAGTTCAGAAGCTGTTTCCTGTCAGAAGCTGTTTCCTGTTAGAAGCTCATTTCCTTCGTCATGGCAGTTTACGAGAGCAGATATGGATCAACGTTGGATCATTGTCCTAAGAATGCTGATCACATCCTGTTCTGAACTGTGCTGACGTTGTGGATACATAGAAGTTAAGTGGCCTGTTTTGTTTGTGAACTGTGCCCTTATGTTCTAACTGAGCCTTCTGTCTATCACATTTTTCGCACTCTTTATATGTTTACATGTTATATGTTATTTGGATTTGTATTTATATGTTTATATTTCAGCGGGTTTTCTCGGTTGGGCGGTGTCTTTCAGTAGAAGATACCACGTCACAGAGGTTCTACTGTTAGCGTTTTCGTTAGGGACTGTGCGAATTTCCTACTGTGAAATTTGCTAGCGACAATCGTTGCTATATCTGTTTAGTTGTGACGAGTTGTGCTTTATTTTCGTTTTTTGTATATTTTTTTTTGTTTCTCTCTTTCTTTCTGTTTTTTAGTTTCGATTTCAATTGTTTGTATTTGTAGGTCTCCTCTTTTCTATTATTCAGTTCTTCACGTAAATTTTTGTGTATACACTGTAGCGTCATTTGTTTGTCATATCTTCGCATTCTGTCATCATATTCTTTTTAGTTTCGCTGTTTATTTATTTGACTTATGCGAATGTTTTCGTATTGTTTGATCTTTGTTATTGTTTACATTGACTCTGATCTTTGTTATTGTTTACATTGACGTTGATCTTTGTTATTGTTTACATTGACTCTGATCTTTGTTATTGTTTACATTGACTTTGATCTTTGTTTTGTTTACATTGTTGGTGACTTTGTTATTGTTTACATTGTCTTGTTATTGTTTGCATAGTTCTTGCATAGTTAGCTTTCACTATTGTTACATATATGCTCATGCACTATTGATCTATAGTGCACTTATCATAACTAGCTGGTGGTTTTTTGCTTATGCACTATTGTAGTGCAGTTATGATAAATAACTGATGGTTATGCACTGATTTGGGTAGTGCACTGATAATTAAGAGGTGACTTGTGATATTATTGTACAACTGATAATACAAATTGGTGTCAAGTCTTGTTTCCCACAGAGATTGGAGTAAACATAGTAATTATACAAGCACTTTATTAAGTCTTGTTGCTATTAAGATTGAAATAAGATAATTAATTATTTCAGGTTCTGTACTCACATTTTAGACATCATGTCTACATTTGAGTACTTTATTGAGCAGGGTAAAGCCCTTGGGAAGACAGGTGATAAATTAGAAGAATTTGCGACTGTTCAATATGCCAAGGCATTGAAGTCGGAGGAAAAGAAAATGAAAGAACTAACTGAACAAAAGAGAATAGATGCTGAAAATTTAAAACTGCAGATGCAGGTAGATGAAAAGAGATTACAAATGGAAATGGAAAAACAAAAAAGAGAAGCAGAATCTCAGGAGAAGAGACTTCAGGCTGAGGTTGAAAATAAGAGACTTGAAAAAGAAGCTGAAAATAAGAGACTTGAAAAAGAAGCTGAAAATAAGAGACTTGAAATAGAGGCTGAAAATAAAAGATTAGAAAAAAAGTTACAGGCTGAGGCTGAAGAAAGAAAGTTACAGGCTGAGGCTGAGGAAAGAAGGTTACAAAGAGAGTCTGATGAGAGAAAAGCAAAAATGGAACATGAAGAAAAACTCTTAGCTTTGGAGTTAGAAAAGTTGAAGTTATCTAGTAATGCTAATGATGCTAATAAGGTATCATCTGCTAATAAGTCTAATGCTGTTGATTTCAAGCTTAATTTACCAGCATTCAATGCTTCAATTGATGATATAACATTTTATCTAGATAGATTTGAAAGTGCATGTAAGGTGCATAATATAGATAAAACATTATATGTTTATCATCTGTCCAAGATACTTAGAGGTGATGCTTTGACTTTGTTGGGTATGGTAGATGTGCCTGACAAGAACAACTATGAGGTTGTCAGGGCGGCATTGTTAAAGAAGTACCAACTTAACGAAGACGGATATCGTCTTAAATTTAAAAACATGTTACCAGAAACTGGAGTTGAATTCTCAGAATTCATCTCAGGCATACGTCTTACTTTTTTACGATGGGTTGAGCTTTCTAAGACAGAAAGTACATTTGAAGCCCTCATGGACTTACTTCTTAGAGACAAGGTTATGTCTTCTGTTAATGAAGCTTTTCTTTCTTTTCTTCATGAGCGTAAGCCTAAAAATATAAAAGAAATGGAAGAATACTGTAGCCAGTATGTTACTGCACATCCTCACATAACCATTAGCAACTCTAAGGTAAAAGAAGGTCTGCCAGTTGCTTCGGCAGCACCTTATGGCCCGAATTTTATGCGTAAATTTCAGGGTAGCCAGCAAAATTTCAATAAAAAGAGTAACCGTAATTATGCCCAGAACCATGGTAATCAATTTCAGGGAGATTCTTCTTCCCAGAACTGGAGACAACCTAATATTACACGGTATTCTATTCCCGGTAACTTTAGAAATTTTCATAAAGGTAATCGGTATAGAGGAAAATATTATTTGCAGAGACCTCAATACCAAGATAATAGAGGTTCTCAACAGCATAGAGATGGTAATGACAGTTATGGAAACTGGAACTCAAACCAGGATAAAAATTACAGTAGGGACTTTAATGATAATTGCAGAGGCAATAATGGTCGCGGTAGATCGCAACAGAAGAGAAAAAGATATCAACAGACAAACTCTGTTCAACAAGAATCTCAGGGAGCAGATAAACAGGTTAATAATGATAAAGACCATAATGCTATCGGATGCTCATCTTTTGACTTTGGTAGGGCAAATAAATGTATCCAATGCAGTACTTTATTTGATCCGAAAACCATTAGTACTCTAAGCTGTGGTCATCCTTTGCCCGCTCTTCCTGCTAATGTTGCTCATGATGGGAGAGGTTCTCTTATATTACATAAGGGGCTTGTAAATAGTAATCCAGTCTCGGTGTTGTTTGATTCTGGATGTACTACTGTCGGGGTTAGGCAATCTCTTGTAGATCCATTCTGTGCTACAGGAAAGGTCATCAAATGTGTCACATTTGGTGGCACGTTGGAAAAATATCCTACTGCCATAATACATATTGCTACTCCTTTCTTCACGGGAGAGGTCCACGCGTGTCTACTTCCAAACCCTATTGCGGACCTTATTATTGGTCGTATTCACGGAGTTAGGGAATGTACCCCACAGCAGATTGCTGTTTGGGAAGAGCAAAACATTGAAGCTACCAATACGGTGGTCACAAGAGCACATGCTCTGGATCCACCTCAAACTTCATTAACTAATAATGATGAAGTAAATGAACAAAATAGTCACTTGACTATTACACGTGACTCATTTATCAAATTGCAAGAAGAAGATCCGTCGTTACAAAAATTCTTCATTCTAGCAAAAAAAGGTGATCCTAATCAAAATACTAATAGAAAATCTTGGATTTCTATGAAGAACGGCGTACTTGTACGTATGGTACAAGACTCGACTACATCCACTCATTCACAAATTCTTGTGCCTAAGAGCATGAGGGTGCAAATATTGCAACATGCTCATGACTCGCAATGTGCTGGACATATGGGTTTTTCCCGTACAAAGTCGAGAGTTCTTGCGGCTTTCTTTTGGCCATTTGTGAGCAAGGACATACGAATGTACTGTCGCTCTTGCAAAGTATGTCAGGAGGTCAAATCTAAAGGACCACGACATGCTGCGCCTATTCAGGCTGCTGACATTCCAATTCGCCCTTTTCAAAAAATGGCAATAGATATTATCGGTCCTTTTAGAATTAAGTCGGCTAGAGGACATCAATTTATTCTTACATGTGTCGATATGTGCACACGTTGGCCAGAGGCAATACCTCTCAAGAGCATCTCAACTGCTGATATCGCAGACGCTCTTTGGCTGATATTTTCTCGCTTGGGTTTTCCCGGAGAAATATTGTCAGACCATGGCACTCAACTTATATCAGACACTATGTCACAGGTAATGTCTATGCTACATATAAAAAGGTCTCTCAGCAGTATCTATCACCCAATGTCTAATGGGTTGGTCGAACGTTTAAATAGGACTCTAAAAACTTTACTGGGTAAAATAACTGAGGATCATCCTCAGGATTGGGACAGGGTCTTACCCGCGGCTCTCTTTGCGTATAGAGAGGTCCCCAATGAACATACGGGGTTTTCCCCTTTTGAACTTGTCTTTGGCGCGCAACCGCGCGGCCCTATGTCTTTACTTCACGATCTAATCACTGCCGATAATATTAGCGATGAGACTCAGTCTTCTTATGAGTACGTCATTGCTCTTAGGAAAAAAATCATTGAGGCATGCAGACTAGCAACTTCGTCTTCCGAATTTGCTAAAGAAAAGGCAAGGCAGTTTGCGAATAAGAATAGATGTCTACGACAACTTTGTCCAGGTGACAAAGCTCTCGTTCTACTTCCTTCAAGGGAGAACAGACTTCTAATTGCATGGAAAGGTCCATATGCAATAGTCTCCAAAATTTCTGATGTCGACTATGTTGTCGATATTGATGGAAAGCATAAAACTTTCCACATAAATATGCTCACGGAATTTCATGAAAGACCAGACTATTTGCAGCCTATTTTCCAGGCAACGGACAATTCTCAAGTACCTCATGGTCAATACTCATCGCTGTCAGTTATACAGGATGAGGAAACTACTTTTTCTGATGTCAATCTTCCTCTTTCTATGGTCCCACTTTATTCTACGGAATCTTGGAAAAACGTGACCGTTTCTCCAAATCTTTCCGCTGAGGAACATCGACAAGTTTCTTCGATGTTGCAAACATTTCAGGATGTTCTTACAGACATCCCGGGACACACACATGTCATTGAACATGACATTGTGCTAACTGATCATAATCCTATCAGAGTCAGACCCTATCCAATACCTATCCATTTCCAGTCTCAAGTCGAAAAAGAATTGGATGAAATGATACGTTTGGAAATCATTGAACCATCCACTTCAGCATACTCTTCGTCTATGGTTATTGTTCGAAAGAAGGATAATAACATTCGCATTTGCGTAGATTATCGCAAATTGAACCAAGTTACGAAGTTCGACGCTGAACCTATGCCTTCATTAGAAGAGCTACTCAATAAACTTTCTAATTCTAGATTCTTTACCAAACTAGATTTGTCTAAAGGTTATTGGCAAGTCCCGCTAACTGAACGTGCCAAACCTTTTACAGCTTTTTCTACACCTAGGGGTTTATTCCAATGGAATTTCATGCCTTTTGGTCTTATGAACGCCCCTGCTACATTCGTACGCATGATGCGGCGAATTCTCGCATATCGTACAGATGTCATAGCATATCTAGATGATATCTGTCTATTCAGTGATTCCTGGGAAGATCACTATTTGGGTTTATACGAATTACTGTCTACTCTTCGCGAGTATAACTTGACTGCAAAACCCTCTAAAGCCTTTATAGGATTTAGTGAGATTTCTTTCCTAGGTCATCGTGTTGGTCATGGTCTTTTAAAGACAGAGGACCACAATGTTTCAAAAATACTTAACATTTCGGTCCCTAAGACAAAGAAACAAGTAAGGAGTCTATTAGGTTTGATCCAATTCTACGGACGATTCATTCCGAATCTGTCCTCCATTATGGCACCGCTTTCTACTTTATTGAAGAAAGGGTCGCCTAATTTGATCCGCTGGTCAAAAGAATGTCAATCCTCATTGGACCAGGTTAAAGACCTATTTTCATCTCCACCTATTCTTAGGTTACCTACTATTGAGAAGACTTTTGTTCTTCGAAGTGACGCCTCGTCAACTGGGATTGGGGCAGCACTAATGCAGGAGTATTCTGATACTCTGCATCCGGTGATGTATATCTCTAGGAAATTAAATGCTGCAGAAAAGAATTACTCGGTTTTAGACCGTGAGTTATTGGCTATGGTATGGTCTATTCTGAAGTTACAAAGATTTCTTCTAGGCGCACATTTCATTGTGGAAACCGACCAGAAAGCGCTTACTGCTATTCAGAGCAAAAACTTGAAGAGCTCGAGGTCCACTCGTTATGCCATAGCTCTTCAACCATTTCATTTCTCGGTTCGAGCTATCCGTGGTTCGGATAATGTAATGGCGGACATTCTGTCCAGATGCCCACACGATTCCACATGATTCTTCTGTCATATATATATTTCCTGATATACAGTCCAATGTTATAATGACATGTTAGTAGATTTTTTTTTTCTCACTTTTTTGAGGGGGAATTTATAACATTGTACCATGTAATTATCTAAGAAGGCTTAGTTAGTGATATACGGGCCAAAAGATCACTCGGCCACATTTAAATAAATTATTTTCAGGATTGTATTGAGAGATTTACCAGTTGTCTTTAAGATTTGTGTTATTGATATTTTCGCAGCACATCATTGAAGATGCGAGATTGTGTCCATTGTGGAACTTTGAGTATATCAAGTCCTGTCCTAGATTGGGAGCGGATGATGTCCACATCTTCTTCTATTGAATGTTTTATGTCAACGAAGATCAACACATGTATTACTTATTAGTTACTGATGCATTACATAATGTAATAAAATAGTGCGGTATATTAATATATTACACCGCTATTTGCAACACATTGTATGATATCATAATAATATATTTGATTTCATATATTGGTATGAGAATAATTTGACTTTTATTATGATGTTGCCATCATTGTGGTTTGTGTTGGTGGCACCTTCCGGGATATATACGCGTATACTTAGATAAATTTTTCTCTAAGGACCTGGGATATGATCTCAGTTTCGCTCCAAGTGTTGAGCTATTTTGTTAGGTATATCCGCGCATCATACGTGCGTTAGGAGCCTAGATTTTTCCGGCTCCAGGATTTAAAAAAAAAAATGTTTCATTTTTTTTTTCCCGGGAGGGTGCGGTAATGTTACGCACAAATAATTACTTTTTTCCAAAGTCTTTGTATGATCGTTTTTCGTATGTATGATCATTATTTGACTGAAATGCATGTTATATATATTTTATGGTCAAAGGGACAGAACCCGATATATCGATACTGCTATTTTTTATGAGTTTACCTCCTCTTGTATAGAGACACGTTCGGTCTATAATGTCTTGAACGAAGCGTGACCATATCTCCTTATTTGGTAGTATCAGTCAACTGTTGTAGATGTTTGAAACCTTTCTTAACGCTTCTGTTCATGTCCATAAAAGGCGCGACTGTGTAAGACTTTTATCTCGAATGTTCTTAGAATCGTCTTATTGTGAACAGCGACTCAGAGATTGTCACTCTGCGCATGTCTCGACTGGGTTGTCGTTTTGTTGTTCCGCCCAGGTCGGGCAGTTGAGAAATGGACTGATTAGCGAGCGGACGCGACTGCGTCTTGTGATTCTCTGAGGGAAATACATTGTCTTTGTGAGTTAGTTAGCTAACTAGACTATTTCCCCGTATTATTCAAGCCTGCCTGGAGGCATATGTTCATGGTTGATTTTCCGAAATAAGGTAATTCCTCTTGTATCGAACTTTAGGCTATCATCTAGAGGTTCGTCATTTTGTCGCCTTTTTGCTCGCCTGTGTGATTCAAAATGGAGAGGTACTTTGACTAGGATTAAGTCACCGGTATCTTTATACCTGAACTAGTTATATATCTATGGGTCGCTCTAGACCAACAAGACTATTGTCTGTGTTCCAGGATTCGTTATATCAGAGATCACGTCCAAGTCAGATGGTTAGACTTAGGAAGGTTATAAAGGTCGAGCTGACCTGTAATCCATGTATGCTACTCACGTGCAGACAGTAAACGGACGTATTGTATACATCTGATCTGCTAGCATCAGGAAGGAATAATTATTATTGTCTATGAACATTAAGGATCTGCAGCTGACCACGGTTGCAGAAGTTATATGTATTATTTATCAAGCTTCGCTATGATATTTGTTTTCCATACAACTATTGAGTATTGACTCCTACATGACTGTCAGTTAACATGAGTTTGAATGCTGCATTCGTTGTACTATGCCGATGATAACATAAGTATCATGACTGTTTTGTGGCGTGCAATAAATGGTATAAACCTAAAGCGAAGTTACCATTTCTATGACTCTACACGTCATGTTGCCTGTGGTGTACCCTGAACTGTTCTACTGCAACACACACACAGCAACAATCTAAACCAGATAAGACACCCACATCTTGCATTGTAATACCTGGTGTCGATAGAGGTGGTAATTTGACGGCATCCTAATTCCACCCTTATCAGGGATGTTATCAAAATTTGGATTAAATCAAAATAATGTGAGATTATGCAAAATTTGTTACTATTTTGACACACTAAAGTCCTGTAGCTTTTGGTATATACCAAAGTTATCAAAAATCTGATCTGACAGATATTTTAAAATGAGCCAATTTAAATTTGGTGCTCATATAAAATAAAAATCTGACATAACACCATTTCCATGGCAACCAGGAGCATTGTACCTGAAGTTTAACTGAAATCTTACAACTATTTATGAAAATTGCATTTCACTTAATTCCTCCCCTGAAAGTAATAGTTTAACTCCATCTCACAAAGTAATAGTTTAACTCCAACAATCATAGTAATAGTTAACTCCTCACAAAGTAATAGTATAACTCCTACAATCATAATAATAGTTTAGCTCCACTCCTAAAAGTAATAGTTTAACTCCTGCCCCTCAAAGTAATAGTTTAATTCCTGCTCCTCAAAGTAATAGTTTAACTCCACCCCTCAAAGTAATAGTTTAAATCCTCCCCTCAAAGTAATAGTTTAACTCTACCCAAGGTAACAGTTTAACTCTACCCCTCAAAGTAATAGTTTAAATCCTCCCCTCAAGGTAATAGTTTAACTCTACCCCTCAAAGTAATAGTTTAACTCCACCCCTTAAAGTAATAGTTTAAATCCCCCCCTCAAAGTAACAGTTTAACTCTACCCCTCAAAGTAATAATTTAACTCCACCCCTCAAAGTAATAGTTTAACTCCACCCCTCAAGGTAACAGTTTAACTCCACCCCTCAAAGTAATAGTTTAACTCCACCTCTCAAGGTAATAGTTTAACTCCACCCCTCAAGGTAGTAGTTTAACTCTACACCTCAAGTAAACAGTTTAACTCCACCCCTCAAAGTAATAGTTTAACTCTACCCCTCAAGGTAACAGTTTAACTCCACCCCTCATAGTAATAGTTACAGTACATAATCAGAAACATAAAGTTCTGCTTATAAACAAATAATTTGCAAATTATCTCAATAATTTTTTGATCACAGTAAAGTTAAATGAATTTTAAAAAATTAAACGAACAAATAGTCTGATAAACTGACTAAGGAAATAAAATACTGTCTGCGTAGTAACTAAATTAGGAAAGGTTCATTGCACAACGTCTGAGGTCATTCACCCATAAAAGAAAATGACATCATGAAAATACTCAAAAATTAAAATGCACAAATTGTGAAACAATTATTATTTTATTGCACAAATTAACAACCTCATTAAATTAGTCAATTATGAGCAAACAACTTTTCTCTACAATACAGGGGGGTAAATAAATCATTTTAGATATTTTCAAAAAAATAATTTAACAAGATACAAAACGGGAAAGTGTGAGAAAGAATAACAACTTATTTTACCTTTCTTTCCAAAAACAGAAAATTAAAAAACAAACAAAATTATTCATTTGGCTTGTATCACAAAAAAATCTTGGAAAAGTTACATGCCTCTATAACTGTTCACAAACAATAGAACGTCTGCTAAGGGACAAAAGAGCAGTATTTTCAATGGTGTCCTCAACAAATACAAATTAGAGTATTTCTTCACAAATGCACAATAATCTCAAGATCTGACTGAAATATTCTGTTTATGACCAGAGCAGAAAAATTGGGCAAAGTAAAAACAACAGATGTTGCCTTTTTTAATCTTTAGCTGAGTGGGTCATCAAAGATGTTGTCAGAGTCAACAGCTGCTGATTTCGTCACTCTTTTCTTGGTATCTCTCTTGGATCTGACAGCAGCTGCTGAAGTTTCTGCAAAAATGTCATCTGGGAGGAAAAGAAGTCATGATATGAGATCAACAAACAAAAACAGAATAAGTTTGATAAAAATGGGGGGAAAAAACGTATCTGTCATGGTGTACTTACGGTGCTTGCTGATAATGCCATTTAACAGTCAAGGTTAGGTTAGCACGATTAAGACTACAGAAATAAATAAGATAATAGTTGTACTGTACGTCATTGTTCCTGATATGGCCATTTAACAGTCAAGGTTATGTTAGCACGATTAAGACTACAGAAATAAATAAGATAATAGTTGTAATGTATGTTATTGTTCCTGATACTGCCATTTAACAGTCAAGGTTATGTTAGCACGATTAAGACTACAGAAATAAATAAGATAATAGTTGTACTGTACGTCATTGTTCCTGATACGGCCATTTAACAGTCAAGGTTACGTTAGCATGATTAAGACTACAGAAATAAATAAGATAATAGTTGTAATGTACGTTATTGTTCCTGATATTGCCATTTAACAGTCAAGGTTATGTTAGCACGATTAAGACTACAGAAATAAATAAGATAATAGTTGTACTGTACGTCATTGTTCCTGATACGGCCATCTTCACATTAAAGGTCGGCTACAGTGGATCTCCAATGTCTTCTGTCTCTTGTCTGGATGGTGCACTCTGATAGACTATTTCCTTTCTCTTGTCTGGATGGTGCACTCTGATAGACTATTTCCTTTCTCTTGTCTGGATGGTGCACTCTGATAGACTATTTCCTTTCTCTTGTTCTCTTGTCTGGATGGTGCACTCTGATAGACTATTTCCTTTCTCTTGTCTGGGTGGTGCACTCTGATAGACTATTTCCTTTCTCTTGTCTGGGTGGTGCACTCTGATAGACTATTTCCTTTCTCTTTGTCTGGATGGTGCACTCTGATAGACTATTTCCTTTCTCTTGTCTGGATGGTGCACTCTGATAGACTATTTCCTTTCTCTTGTCTGGATGGTGCACTCTGATAGACTATTTCCTTTCTCTTGTCTGGATGGTGCACTCTGATAGACTATTTCCTTTCTCTTGTCTGGATGGTGCACTCTGATAGACTATTTCATTTCTCTTGTCTGGATGGTGCACTCTGATAGACTATTTCCTTTCTCTTGTTTGGATGGTGCACTCTGATAGACTATTTCCTTTCTCTTGTCTGGATGGTGCACTCTGATAGACTATTTCCTTTCTCTTGTCTTGATGTTATCTTTCCACTTGCAGCATTGCCTTTAATTTGCTCATTTGCCTTCTATTATTTGTTTTCTTCTTTCTCCATGACATGTACCCTATTCTTGAATATATCTACATCTCAAGGATCTCAATTCTTTCTCTTGACTGCTTCACTGTCCATCTTTCTTCACCATACAATAATAACAAGTATACCAGGTAACTGAAAAGTCACTCTCTATGTTTAATTATTTACATCCAAACTTGTATCTATAGGAGGACTTGGCATGTGTTTGTTGAAGGCCTATGCTCCTTGTATCTATCGGGCGTCATTGAAATAATTGTCAAAACAAACAGCAATAACTGCCATTTGAGTAATAAGTTTTATTTTTTTATTTCTAGAAACACAGTTAAATAAAATATAATCGAACATGTCAGATAAACTTTTGTTATAAGAGACAGCGAAAAATTGTTGTCTGTTGTGAGGTTGTGTTGAGCAGGCCTGATCTCATCTTCTTGTTGTTGTCTGCTGTGAGGTTGTGTTGAACAGGCCAGATCTCATCTTGTTGTTGAATGTAGCTGTGGCTTTTTCCTATTGTATTTTTTATTTCTGCTATTATGTGTCCAGGATATGAGATACTCTTGACTTGTTCCAGTATTTTCCCATTTATTCTTATTTGTAATGTTAACAAATCATGTCAGTATTAAAACATATTACAGCTTGCAGAATGGTACAAGAAGAATGGTAAATGTAGAATGGTACTTTTCTTCTTCTTTGATCCTTAGCCGCCGACCGTCAATGCAGACAGTGGCCATCACGCCTAGCGGCATCTTGTAGGTCAACAACAAATTAATTCCACTTTGCTTGGTCGGCGGCCATCCTTCGTACAGTGCCCCAACTCTGGTTCATTCTTTGCATCTCAGCCTCCACAGTCCTCCGCCAGGTTGTTTTTGGTCAGCCTCTCTTTCGTTTTCCTTCAGGGGTCCAAAGCATAGCTGTTCTTGTGATGGCATCGGGGTCTCTTCTGAGGACATGGCCATCCCAGCTCCAGCGTCTGTCAGCTATGATGGTGTGCATATCCTCTTGCTTGCTCCAAGTAAGCAGATCTTGGTTGGTGATGGTATTCGGCCAAAAGATTCGGTGAATTTTTCTTAGGCATGTTGTGTGAAAAGAGGACAATTTCGACATTTCCTTCTCTGTAACTCTCCAGCATTCCGCACCATAGAGAAGCACAGAAAGCACACAGCTCTGATATAATCTTAATTTTGTGCTTGTGCTGTATTGAGAGGACTTCCAGATGTTGTTTAGGCTAAAAAAGGCTGTTCTTGCCTTATTCATTCTGATGTTGATGTCTTTGCCTGCCCCGCCGTCTGGTGTTACTATGCACCCTAGGTATGTGAAGGTGTCTGTCTGTACCAGTTGCTGATTCCTTACTGATATGGGCTCAGGGTTGCTCACATTGAGCGTCATGACCTCTGACTTTTTAAAATTTATGTTAAAGCCCACCTGCTGGCTAAACTTATTAGGTCTATCCATTTTTTCCTGGATGTGTTGATGTGAATGTGCTAGTAGTGCAATGTCATCTGCATATTCCAGATCTTCCAATGTAGAAAATGTAGTCCATCTTATTCCTCTTGGACTGCCCTCTGTTGTCTGGCGCATCACCCAATCTATGACTGTTAAAAATAGAGTGGTTGATAAGGGGCATCCCTGTCGTACTCCTGTCTTCACCTCAAAGGTTAGGTTGCTCTGCCCAACACTACACGTAAAGTTTGCATAGAGGCTTTTTATGATTGACACTATGCAGCTTGGAATTCCATAAGCCCTCAGTATTTTCCATAAACTGTCCCTATGTATACTGTCAAAAGCCTTTTCAAAATCAACGAAATTAATGTATAGCTGTCTTTGCCATTCTGAGCACTGCTCTATAATGTTCTTCTTCTTTGATCCTTAACCACCGCCCGTCAAAGCAGTCAGTGGCCATCACGCCTAGTGGCGTCTTGTAGGGCAACAACAAATTGATTCCACTTTGCACGGTCGGTGGCCATCCTTCGTACAGTGCCCCAACTCTGGTTCATTCTTTGCATCTCAGCCTCCACAGTCCTCCGCCAAGTTGTTTTTTGGTCGGCCTCTCTTTCGCTTTCCTTCAGGGGTCCAAAACATAGCTGTTCTTGTGATGGCATCGGGGTCTCTTCTGAGGACATGACCAACCCAGCTCCAGTCTGCCAGCTATGATGGTGTGCATGTCCTCTTGCTTGCTACGAGTAAGCAGATCTTGGTTGGTGATGGTATTCGGCCAAAAGATGCGGTGAATTTTTCTTAGGCATGTTGTGTGAAAAGAGGACAATTTTGACATTTCCTTCTCTGTGACTCTCCAGCATTCCGCACCATAGAGAAGCACAGAAAGCACGCAACTCTGGTATAATCTTAATTTTGTGCTTGTGCTGTATTGGGAGGACTTCCAGATGTTATTTAGGCTAAAGAAGGCTGTTCTTGCCTTATTCATTCTGATGTTGATGTCTTTGCCTGCCCCACCGTCTGGTGTTACTATGCTTCCTAGGTATGTGAAGGTATCTGTCTGTACCAGTTGCTCTATAATGTTCCTGAGGGTAAATATATGATCTACACATCTTCTGTTCTTTCTAAATCCTGCTTGTTCTTTCCTCAGTTTATGGTCTACTGCTTTTGAAATTCTCTGTATAATTATCCTGCCTAGCATTTTGCTGGGAACTGAGAGAAGAGTGATTCCTCTCCAATTATTGCAGTCTGCAAGATCTCCCTTCTTGGGCAATTTGACAATTATTCCTTTGTTCCACTCTGTTGGTGTTGTCCCTGTTTTCCAGACTTGTGCAAATAGTGGTTCTAATAGTTCTGCGGCTAGCTCAGGGTCTGTCTTAAATAGCTCTGCATTTAAGTTATCATGGCCAGGAGCTTTTCCATTCTTTAACCCTTTGATTGCTGTGATGATTTCTTCTTTTCATGGAATGTCTGTATTAACAGCATACATAGGGACAGTTTATGGAAAATACTGAGTAGAATGGTACAAGTAGAGGATTATTAATGAAATATTACAATCTCACAAAATGAATTTTAGATGATACTAACCAACATCAATACTCACCAACATCAACACTCACTCACCAACATCAACACTCACTCACCAACATCAATACTCACCAACATCAACACTCACTAACATCAACACTCACTCACCAACATCAACACTCACTCACCAACATCAACACTCACTCACCAACATCAACACTCACTCACCAACATCAACACTCACCAACATCAACTCACCAACATCAACACTCACTCACCAACATCAATACTCACCAACATCAACACTCACCAACATCAACACTCACTCACCAACATCAACACTCACTCACCAACATCAACACTCACCAACATCAACACTCACCAACATCAACTCACCAACATCAACACTCACCAACATCAACACTCACTCACCAACATCAACACTCACTCACCAACATCAACACTCACTCACCAACATCAACACTCACTCACCAACATCAACACTCACCAACATCAACACTCACCAACATCAATACTCACCAACATCATCCTTGAAGACAGGTTTCTTCTCTGTTTTTTTGTTGACTGTCTTCTTGGCTTCTTTAGGTGCTGGGTCAGGGATATCACTGAATATATCTGTTGTGTCACTCAGCAAATTGGCTTCTTTTGTCACAGCTTTCTTTGGGCGGGCATTTTTGGAATCCTGGATTTTTAAAAATTTAATGAAATGTACAAAATTTAAGCTTCATTAAAGTGTGCTGTGACAAGTAGAGTTCAGCAGTCTTTGTGCCTATGAGAATTTTAATTGTCAGCATATTTTAACACACATCAGGAGATTTGAGCAGTCTGAAGACTGTATGAAGATTTTAATGGTTATTATCTATACTCATTAGGAAATTTTAAGTCACTACGGAAAGGAGATTTCAGCAGCCAATAAAAACTGAATAGTGTGGCTGCTATAAAGATTCAAACTGTCAACTTCAACACTGAAGACTTCCAATATCCCCCTTATACTCACATCTGCACTCTTGCTTCCTACTACATCATCTTGCTTGGCTGCAGAATTGCGAATACCAGATTTTTTAGTTGTGTCTGCAAAACAAAAAATATATTCTTCTCATGGATTGGATTTGTTTTACATTGATTAATTTAAAGGCTGAAATTCAGCAACTTCATGGTAACAAGATCGGTAAATATTTAAGAACTAAACATCTCTCTCTCTCACATACATGTGCTCGCGCGCGCGCGCGCACACACGCACACGCGCACGCACACACACACGCACACGCACACGCACACGCACACACACTGGTGAAATATTCATCATCATCATGTGACTTTTTTCTTTGCTCCCTTTTTTTGGTGCATGGGGCCACCACTGAAGTTGGCAAACATAGAAAGGCCTTCACCAAGGGCCTTCACCAGAGGCCTTCATCAGGGGCCTTCACCAGAGGCCTTCACCAGGGGCCTTCACCAGAGGCCTTCACCAGAGGCCTTCACCAGGGGCCTTCACCAGAGCACTTCATAATTTTAGTACGTGGTGGCTTCTGTAACTATTTGTTTTACACAGTGAGGTTACCAGTCACACGCACAATGTCACGTGTGAGGGAGGAATGACTGTATTCTTTATTTGCCTCCGTAATTATCCCCAAGAAACACAGAGTTAAATGTGCTCAAGACAATACTAAACTCCAAAACATGTGACTTGGAATAGACGCTTCTTTTAAAAGTGGGTCAACACAAATTTAGAAAATCATTGGCTAACAACATCATTAGGCAGTGCTTGTTCTGCAACCCCAGGGATAAAGAAATGGAGGAAGACACCACAATAGATAAAGATCAGAAATTCAAATGTAAATTAACAGTAAGGAATATGCTGGCAGAAAATTGAGAATAATGGCCACGGCAGAGTGGCTCACTGGTTACAGGGAGCAGAGAAGCAGAGATATCAAAATTTCAAATCTGGCATTTGCTACTTCTAAAACAAGATATTCCAGCTACTCTTGCTTGACCTGGTCTAGGTGCTATGTTAGAGGATGACCTGGTCTTGGTGCTATGTTAGAGGATGACTTGGTCTTGGTGCTATGTTAGAGGCTGATCTGGTCTAGGTGCTATGTTAGAGGATGATCTGGTTAGAGGATGGTCTTTGTGCTATGTTAGAGGATGACCTGGTCTAGGTTCTATGTTAGAGGATGACTTGGTCTTGGTGCTATGTTAGAGGATGATCTGGTCTAGGTGCTATGTTAGAGGATGATCTGGTTAGAGGATGGTCTTTGTGCTATGTTATAGGATGACCTGGTCTTGGTGCTATGTTTGAGGATGGTCTTGGTGCTATGTTAGAGGATGGTCTGGTCTTGGTGCTATGTTAGAGGATAGTCTTGGTGATATGTTAGATGATGATCTGGTCTTGGTGCTATATTAGATGATGATCTGGTCTTGGTGATGTTAGATGATGATCTGGTCTTGGTGATATGTTAGATGATGATCTGGTCTTGGTGCTATGTTACACGATGGTCTTGGTGCTATGTTAGATGATGATCTGGTCTTGGTGCTATGTTAGATGATGATCTGGTCTTGGTGATATGTTAGATGATGATCTGGTCTTGGTGCTATGTTACACGATGGTCTTGGTGCTATGTTAGATGATGATATGGTCTTGGTTCTATGTTAGATGATGATCTGGTCTTGGTGATATGTTAGATGATGATCTGGTCTTGGTGCTATGTTACATGATGGTCTTGGTGCTATGTTAGATGATGATCTGGTCTTGGTGCTATGTTAGATGATGTTCTGGTCTTGGTGATATGTTAGATGATGATCTGGTCTTGGTGCTATGTTACATGATGGTCTTGGTGCTATGTTAGATGATGATCTGGTCTTGGTGATATGTTAGATGATGATCTGGTCTTGGTGCTATGTTACACGATGGTCTTGGTGCTATGTTAGATGATGATATGGTCTTGGTTCTATGTTAGATGATGATCTGGTCTTGGTGATATGTTAGATGATGATCTGGTCTTGGTGCTATGTTACACGATGGTCTTGGTGCTATGTTAGATGATGATCTGGTCTTGGTGCTATGTTAGATGATGTTCTGGTCTTGGTGATATGTTAGATGATGATCTGGTCTTGGTGCTATGTTGCATGATGGTCTTGGTGCTATGTTAGATGATGATCTGGTCTTGGTGCTATGTTAGATGATGATCTGGTCTTGGTGATATGTTAGATGATGATCTGGTCTTGGTGCTATGTTAGACGATGGTCTTGGTGCTATGTTAGAAGATGATCTGGTCTTGGTGCTATGTTAGATGATGGTCTTGGTGCTATGTTAGACGATGGTCTTGGTGCTATGTTAGATGATCTGGAAGGATGCGGTAACACACACAACATAAAGAACCCCCCCCGTCCGGTGTCCTAGAGACGTTAGGAGAAAAGGAAAGAATAGAACCATAGGTAGGTTCTTGGGGGTGGTTGTGCATGGTCGCCTAGCAACCTTATCAAACAAAACTAATAGCCACACAAGCCAACACAACAAGGGTCATCACACAAGCTAACACAACAAGGGTCATCACACAAGCCAACACAACAAGGGTCATCACACAAGCCAACACAACAAGGGTCATCACACAAGCCAACACAACAAGGGTCATCACACAAGCCAACACAACAAGGGTCATCACACAAGCCAACACAACAAGGGTCATCACACAAGCCAACACAACAAGGGTCATCACACAAGCCAACACAACAAGGGTCATCACACAAACCAACACAACAAGGGTCATCACACAAGCCAATACAACAAGGGTCATCACACAAGCCAACACAACAAGGGTCATCACACAAGCCAATACAACAAGGGTCATCACACAAGCCAACACAACAAGGGTCATCACACAAGCCAACACAACAAGGGTCATCACACAAGCCAATACAACAAGGGTCATCACACAAGCCAACACAACAAGGGTCATCACACAAGCCAACACAACAAGGGTCATCAAGTGTTTGGTCCTGGTCAGCTGCACTGTTGGCCTCATGCTCCTTAAGGAGCATTCATGGAGAGATGATTATGATGATGATGATAATGAAGCAGATAAGACATATATAAAAGGTCAAAGCCTATCAGTATATGTCAACCACAAACAACTTGTCATTCAATAATTTATAACCCTTCATCTCTCACGGTCATGTCTAGTCCATCATCTCACAGTCATGTCTAGTCCTTCATCTCTCACGGTCATGTCTAGTCCTTCATCTCTCACGGTAATGTCTAGTCCTTCATCCCTCACGGTCATGTCTAGTCCTTCATCTCTCACAGTCATGTCTAGTCCTTCATCTCTCACTGTTATGTCTAGTCCTTCAATCAGTTCACACAAAACCCCTTCTGTCCAGTGCCATTCCTTCAAGTTCTTTCCACGTCTTCTCTTTCCTTTTTCTGTCACATCTTTACTGCTCTTCCCTGTCACATCTTTACTGCTCTTCCCTGTCACATCTTTACTGCTCTTCCCTGTCACATTTTTATGGTCTCCCTCTATTTTTGTTTCTAAACCTGGAGATCCCTAAAAAAACAATTAACGCTATCAGCTGATTTCTCAATGTGTGTCATATCAAATCATCAACACCTTTTCCTCGTGTCTTGTTTGACTGGTATATGTCTGGTTTGTTCCCACGTGTTGAATACTAGTAACCTTGTCGTACCAATCCAATCCTCCTTTTCTGAACAAGTACCCATTTATGAAACTTCCTGGCTCCTTTTGTTGTTATCCATGTTTCACAGTCATACAATAGAACTTCCTTCACATTTGAGCTGCCCATTCTCATTTTTGTGTATATATTTCCCAATACGATGAAAGTCCCTCTTGCATTCTGTATCCATATTTTAAATCATATATGTATATGCGTTTAACATATGCTAAAAATACCCTACGAAGAAGGGCTGACAACCAAGAAAAGTGGCAACAGTTTGTTACTGACCTACAAGATGCCACCAAGTGTGATGGTCACTGGATGTTTTGTCAGTCAGTGGCCAAGGACTAAAGAAGAACAAGATATGCCAAAAAGACAGCTCATCATTGTCAAATATGTGTCACTCCGACATCTGGCTAGTCTTACAAATTTTATCTACTATATGCTTGACCATTACCTTTTTGTTTGCCCACACTGGAATCAGCAAAAATGTCATCATCCTTCGGAGTAGCCACAGCACCTTTTGATTTCGTCACACTGTCTGTTTTGGATGAGGTTGGTTTATTTACAGAAACTTTGTCATCCTTTTTCACAGCATTTGATCCAAGTTTAGATTTGTTACCCTTAGTAGCTGAGCTCTTCACAGAAGAAGATGCAAATAAATCATCATCAACTTTAGCTGGTGCCTTAGCTTTCTGTCTTGCTGTTGCTGAAAGCGGAGACTGCAAGTCATCGTTGTCGAGAACCACAGACACATCGTTTGGTTTTGACTTGGCTGTTGGCTTGGAAAACAAATTTTCCTGTACATCTTTCTTGCTTGTTTTCTCCACTGCTGATTTTGAATCTGGAGTTTTTGATTTCACAACTGAAGTAATAGCTCCACTTTCGCTTGAGTCTGAGAATAAATCTTTGCCAGCATCATTGGATGACTTTGCACTTTTCCCACCAAATAAATCTTTACCAAACAAGTCATCACTAGCCAATGATTTCTCATTTTCGCTTGCCAGAAGTTTTCCTGCAGAAACTGGAGGGCCATCTAACAGGTCATCATTTCCATACAAATCTGTAGATTTTGCCTTGGATTTATCTGCTCCTGAGTCACCAATTTGATTTTTATCTGAAGGCCCCTCTGTTGCAATCTTTGATGTGGTTGCTGAGTCAAAAGCAGGTAAGTCTTGAATGTCTGGGACTTCTGGTATTGATGGAGTTGTAGGTGTTGTGGGAGATGTATCCTCAAAACTGATGCCTGTATGTGTGGCTGCCAACATACGAGCTTTACGACTCGGTAGTCTTCTGCGGTTTAGCTTTGGTCTATCCTGCAAGGGAGATGACATAAACATTTTAAACACAAAACTTGTGTCAATTAAGGAAGAAACTGCAATCAATATGCATTTTATACCTACCTTTTGTTCTTTTAAAAATTTGTTCAAATGTTGCTGAAGTTTTCATGACAAGTGCCCCATTAATTTCTCGGGGGTCTCTAATATAATAATAGTAATAGCCCCTTCAGTCATAACTGACTATGGGAATGCGCCCCTGAGGTGACAGCCCTCAGCTGCTTATTTTCCTGGTGCTCCTTTCGACGTTTTCTCCTCACCTCTGCTTCTTGTGTGAGCCTCTCTTCGCCCAATCTGAGGTGGCGCCGTAAATTGCATCGCCACTTAGTGCGATCGGCAGCTTCATCATCCTCCCATGTTGCTGGATCCATGTCCAGTGCCCTCATATCTCTCTTGCACACATCTTTGAACCTCAGCTGTGGTCGCCCAACTGTTCTCTTGCCATCTGCTAATTGTCCGTAGAAGATATCTTTTGGGATGCGACCATCTTCCATGCGGCGAACATGGCCAAGCCAGCGAAGTCTGCGCTAAGAAGCGTATACATACTTTGAAGGCCAGCACGTGACAACACCTCGACATTTGTCACTTTATGTGACGAGAGTACTGAGATTCTGTCTTTCAAATGGTAAAAGGTAAAGGTAAAGGAACCCGTTACACGCCCATTGAGGCATATTGGGAATATGGTGTTAGGCCCATATTATCTTGACCGTCGGCACACGAGGGGTGATGTGGTCGGCATCACGCCGGCCGCCTTAACCTTCCCAGAGTAGCTCTGGTACCCATTTGGGGCTGGGTCAACCCAGGAGCCGTTTGTGGCCTAAAAATTTTCCGCCTCATCTGGGGATCGAACCATAGACCACTGCGCTAGGAAGCCAGTGCACTAACCACTATGCTACCGCGGCTATGTCTTTCAAATGGCCCATGTCTTTTTCTCCTTGCATTTTGTTCACTATTTCTAGGAGGGATTACAGGTAATCCTTCTCCATGTTTCTTCTCCTTCTATTATTTATGTTTTTTCAAGATGAGATCACGATAGAGTTTGATCTCATCTGCTTTATGGTTCTTCTTTATGTGTTTAGAGTATGGGTGTAGGAAGATTGTTGCATTATTATTCTAGACGAAAGATTATAGAGGCTAGATCAGGATTGGCACCAGTGTCCTTTTTTTTTAAAGATATTGCGTGGCCATAGACGCATTTTTCGGGAGTTAAATTATTTGCGGCCATTTTTGCTTCATTTCCGCAGTATAGGGCTAGGACGAATTCCCGTTTCTTTGTCTAGCAGAAACTGGTTGCATCAGCATGATCTAAGGTTCTGATTGGCTGAGAGCTAACTGCAGTTGAAATGCAGAGCTCCCATTGGCTTTAGAACCACGCCGCGCATATGACGTCATGAAGTTGGCGCGTGGGGGTCTTGATAATAAATAGGCTAGCATTTCATATTTTCGCTCTCTTCGTCTGTAAATTGCCAAAGCCGGGTGCCAGAAGCAAATTGTCGATTGCCTTTCAGTTGAACATTCGAGATTTGGTAAGCATGAATTTTTGCGTGAGGACTTTATTTAATTTTGTCTAAGCCTAGGCTGATCAGTAAAGTTTCTTTGGGCAGTTTAAGTTTAATGTTAATTCTCATCGCCAGAGCCATCAAATACGATCTTAGTGATAGACTTGAAACTTTATAGGTCCATTTAATTCCTTGTTGAAGGAATAGCGGCATGGTTTAAAAGTTGAGATATCACCGCTTTGTATTATTGCAAAGTCGGTCGGGAGAGAAACTCGCATCTGCGAATCATATTTATTTACAGAATGACGGGAGTCTGTGTATTTGTGATTTTATTGAGAATGTAATGCTGCAAGTTATTTATATTATAGTACACTTCTATAGGTGGACGAGGGGAGAAGAGGTGGAATTTGTAAAGCACGTGGGCGCGTTGGTTACGGTATATTTATTGATGCGATGTTCAGAGGGACGAGGGGGAGAGAAGCACGTGGTCATAAAATTGTAACCACATGTTTGTAACTACTGAGATTTAATTGATAACCATTATGTATAACTTTTGACGGCATGTAGATGCTAGCGTAAACAGGGTTATATGTTATTGATTGTGCATTGTTATTATGTGTATTCAGAAGATGGAGATGAAATTTATTTCTGTTAAGGGAATAATACTTTATTTCAATTTTGAGGTGATTAATCATACTGACGGGAATTTTAGGAATTCCTAGAGAGGGCTAGTTTTATTTTGTGTTAATAATTTGCTGCATGTAGTGTCAGCGTAAGAAGTAGGCCACAGTACGTCTGCCCAGACGGGCCAGTGAAAATATTGTTGTTGCTCGGAGTTAGTCAGGCAGAACAGGCGATCTGGGTTAGCCAATGTTTACCTTGTGGGCTCAGGTAGAGAAGGGAACAGGAGAGGAGCGGACGGTGGTGGCATGATTTTTGTATGGAGGTGCATAACGGGTTGAAGAGTAAGGAAGTTATTTGTTATTTGAAATAGAGTATTAACGGTTTGTTTAGCTGTTGTTTTGGTTTTTCTGTCTAAACAGCAGGTGCCGGCTTTTGTGGGGAAGAGCAGAATTTTTGATACCACAAAAATTTCTCCCACGGCGAAGTTGTGGCATTCGCCGACAAGCTAAGTCGCGCATGAATTGCCAGTGGTGGAAGGAGAGGAAGAAAATACGTTTTCCCAGCCAGGGGAAGACATTTTCCAGCGAATAGGATTTTTTTGTGAATAAATCCTGAGTTCTGACACTCGGTCGGTTACACACGCAGATTTGGCATGCTGCCAGCGTTGTGGTAATTTTATGTTCGCTTCTTCACGGCCATAATAAAGCCGATAGCTCCATCGCCCAGTCATAGGTAATCGGGCAGGTAACCTCAGAGGTGTTAGGAGAAGCCAGCTACAGTTCCAGTCCAGAATCCAGTGGGGTTCTGTTAAACCTAGTCGTCAATTTCAGAATGGTGGAGGGAAATAGGGTCACAATACCCTCTACAGATTTTAGAGCAGAGAACAGCTGCTGAAAGTGTAGTCTACAGGTAGTAGACCAGATAGGCAGAACTGATAGTTTTGGTGAATCATAGCAGGGGACAGCTGCTGAAGTTTAGAGGTGCAGTTAGTTGTGTTCAGGAGATTCCAGGATAGGCTGTGTAGAACCGAAGTCTGTGCAGAGATTGTGTAGACACTTTGTAGTCGTTCCAGCTATCAGTGGACTTAGAGTTAGAGTTAGAATTTAGAACAGCTAGTTTGGAGTGTAGGCGACATCAAGTGCAGTGTAGATCATTTCAGTTAACCTTACCTTCTTTCTCCATACAGGTTGCAATTGTGGGAGAAGGGTTGGGGTTGATGCATTTTTAACTGTGCTTGATTTTGTTTCAGGTGTGCATCCTAGCACTTTATGTATTTGACATGTATATGAGTTGTTTATAGGTGTATAATAAACTTGTATAAATTGTAGCTGGCATCAGTCATTTCATTTAAGTAAATAATAATAATAATAAATTCTTTAAGCACCAAACACGGCGCATAAGGCAGAAACCAGTGCTCTCCAGGTTGTTCGTTGTGACGCCACTCCTCTTAGCTCTTGCACATTATTTAGGCCCAACGTTCTTCCTTCTCTTATTATTGTTCTTCTGAGTGTTTCTTCTGGTCTTCCTTTTTTCCTCTTACCCTCAGGAACCCAAGTGAGCGCCTGTAGTGGTATTCTGTTGTTTTGCATTCGTAGGACATGACCGATATATGACCATCGTCTTTTCCTTATATAGGCGGAGACATATTTCTGCCTAGAGTCTTTTCTTATTTGTCGATTAGTCTTGAATTCTTTCCAACTGATGTTCATGAGTTTTCTAAGACATTTGTTCTCGAATGTATTCAGCTTGTTCTCCAATGATTTTGTTATTTTCCAACTCTCACAGCCGTATGTTAACACTGAGATAACATTTGAATAAAACAGACGAAGCTTGGTATGTATATTCAATGATCGTAATTTCCAAATGTTAGATAATCTATTGAAGGCGCTAGCTGCCAAAGCAATTCTAGTATGGATTTCTCTTGTTGTGTCACCATCCTGAGTCATTTACTGCCTAAATAATTGAAACTTTCAACTTTCTGTAGTTTTTCCCCGTTCAAGATGATATCAAAGGTCTCATTTAAGTACAGTAGCTATATGTTGTCTGTATCTTGGTGTTTGTGAAGCTTGATATAACCTTATCCCCTTAGGGTAGCTAGAGGTCGTTGACAACTATAGCACCTAAGACGTCCGAAGTGGCGAGGAAAGAATCAACCTCCGTTCTTAACCTCGGAGCCAATAGTGTCAACTGTTCACATTTCACTATCATTTTCTTCTAAATCTATCTTTTCAGTCTTTCTTCTCACTAGTGTCTTGTCACTATAGGTAGACAGTCTCTAGTCCTAAATCCATTTCGTGACAAAGTGGGTGGCGTCGTCCTTGGGATCATCTTTGTTGGGATCAATTCTAGATTCATAGATTGTCTCTGTAGGAAGTTCTGAAAAATAGATTTTCTTTATAAAATCCCCTAGACTTGAGCTATATTAAGACTGATCCAGCTATAAGTTTTTTTCCACAGGTTTTAGTCAGTTTAGATGTTAGTTGTAGTAAGGTTGTTTATGACTTAGAAGTAATTGACGGCTAATCGAATTTTTTCTTGACAGGAAAGTAAATTCGGGTTTTGGGTAGCGGGATAACTTGAATTTTTTTCAGGAAGTTATTAGTCAGACTTGGTGCTAGTCTGAGTGCGGGTTTTTGCGACAGCATATTCCTAGTAGGTAACAGTAAATTTTTCTTGTTCCTTTTTGTTTGTCATTTCTCCTCGTGGTGAGTTACTGCTGATTTGTCAGGTAGGATGGCTGAATTGGTCAAGCTACTTACTGCACGGAAGGACGCAGCTAAAAGCATGGGGATGAATGAGGCCGAGACTAGGGCTTACATTATGAGGGAACAGGACCGGCAGACGGAGAGAGAGAAAAGGGAAGCGGAGAAAGAAGAGAGGGCCCGACTGGCAGAGATGGACCTGCGTAAATTGGAAGCGGAGAAAGAAGAGAAGGCCCGACAGGCAGAGGAGAAAAAGGCAGAGAGGGAGGCGCAGGAAAGGGCTGCGGCAGCAGAGGAGAGAAAGGCAGAAAGAGAAGCGCAAGAGAAGGCAGCAGAGAGACAGCATGAACTTGCCCTGCGTTCACTGGAACTGCAGTACCGATCTTCGGAAGGCAGTTCGGCTAACGGAGATTCTCCCGGAGCAGGGGCGACAGACACCTCAGGAAACGGAGGGCCCCGGATGGCAGCCATGAATTTTCCGATGGACTCTTTCCCTAACGGAAATGAGAAAATTGAGGTATTTTTAGAAAAATTTGAACGGATGGCAAAGGCATACGGGCTGGATGATAGTCTTTGGTGTCTCAAATTATCTCAATCTCTAAGAGGACATGGGTATGAAGTCTATAGCAAGATGCTAGTGGATGACCAGAATAACTTTGAGGCACTGCGGAACGCCCTGTTACAGCGATTCCAATGGACTCCCCGGAAGTGCCAAACAATGTTTCAGGAAAGTCGTCTGGAGAAAGGAGAAAGTTTTCCCCAGTTCGCAGAGAGGCTGAGGAATTACCTCACTCGCTGGAGAGAGTTGTCGGGTTTGGCTAAATCATTTGAAGGACTCGAAGAGCTCATCATGTGCGAACAGATAAAGGCCAACATGTCCCCAGAGTTAAGGAAGTACCTGGCGGAGCAGGGCGCCCAGCAACTGGACCAGATAATTCTATTTGCAGAAAGGTTCCAGACGGCCCAGGCCGAAGTACTGGGCCAGAAAAGAAAACACCCTGACCTGCCAGCCCCGGACAAAGGAGCATCTTCATCGCATTCGCCTTCCTCTTCAGCTCACCAACAGCAAGGGCCGGCTCGCAAGCAGCCCCCTCCCAGTCATAACATGCGCTCCCAGCCGCCTAACAGAACACAGGGGCCGACTTCTCATGAACCCGTCAGGAACCGGGGAGATAATGAGAGATATTGTAGGTTCTGTCGGACTACTTCTCATTGGACAACACGGTGCCCAAACAAACAACCCGCTCATCAGGTGGCTTGTTTAAGGCCTGTGAGGGTGAAACAAGGGAAGAAGTGGAAACCCTTCCAGTCAGAGAAGTTGTTTTCCAACAGCGGACCAGCCGAAGTGAACGGGACGGAGACAACATGTTTATTTGACAGCGGGCTTACATACCCCAGCATAGTCGCCCGACATCTGGTGAAGCCCTGGCAGATGACCAGAGAAAAAGTGAATATTGGTGGAGTTTTAAGGAAAGGGACCTCACAGTGCTTTCCGGTCGCCAACATTGAAGTGAAATGTAAGTTTGTGTCTGGCACGATCAAGGCAGCTGTGATGGCACAGCCCGCCTATGACTTCATTCTCGGCAACCCATATTTAGTTTTGGGGAACCCGCCCACACCGATCCTTGCTGATGCAAGGGGGCCTACTGCAGGCCAGATAAGTGAAAAAGGAGAACCCCTAATTCACGGAGCCCCGAGCGAGCTCAAACATAGCTGTCGTGCCAAGGAGAGGTGCAACGCCTCTGACGACAGTGATATGTTAATTGCAGAGGCAAATTCGCCCGCCAGCCCTGTTCAGCCAAGCGGCCAAACAGTGGTGACGACGCCTCTGATTCCGGAAGTACACTCTTTGTTGTCGGGAATTAGGCCCCCAATGGTATTAGCTTCCTCAAATGAGGGACATACTGACAAGAGAGGTATTACATATGTCAACGACCAGCGCCATCTTCATAGGGCACAAGATAGCGGTCTGAGCGAGCATATAGTTCCAACCAGCCCTGGAGCCCCATCTGACCAGCACTTTACTCAAACGGAGGAGGACAGTGATCTGAGTATCCGTTTGCCTATAAACGGAGATGGGCCCCACAACTCTCGTATCTCGTTTACAGGAAACGACTCTTGTAACGAGCAGCCTGAAAAATTGGCTATCTTTTCCAATTCGTTTCACGGAACATTGGAACCAGTCACTGAGAGCTTTATCTCAGATTCTCCGCGATCTAACGGGATCTTAAACCGTCAAGTGTCACTGCAGGACACATTCCAACTGACGCCAGTAACTCTCACAGGGGAGGGCAAGGCTGAAGGTAGAACCAGGGTGTTAGACGGAGAGCTCCCGTGGTCTACAGTTTCATCTCACCAACTTTTCAGGCCAGAAAAGAGTGAGAAAAGCGACCTTACGCATTTGCAAGGAGCTATTTTGGAGAGCTCTGTCCCGCTTCATGTTGGTAGTGGAAGAGTGAGTCCAGAACCACTGCCAGGGGCAGATCTTACCTACCTTTCTTCCAAGGTAGAAGCTATTGAGGTCGATCGTGATCCAATAGACACCCAGCAAGAAATCGGAGACTCTACACCAGAGGAACCCGAGACGTTGCATCGTTCTCGTACGGTACCAGCAGTCACAACCCTGCTGATGCGCAGCGAGGAAGTCACCATCGCCAGGTCACCACAGCGCCCGCCGGTCACATCAGCTGACCAGGACAGCCTTTTGACGGTCATAGCCAGGGAAAGTTCAGACCCGCCATTAGACGGCACAGGTCCGAAGAGAGATCAACTCTCCCAACGGAGCATAGGAGCTCATTCTAGGAGAGGAAGAAGGAGGAAACGCAAAAGAGGAAGGTCGAAGAACACTGAATAGGAGGGGTAAGGACAGACAGCCTTGTAGACAGAGTTAAGGGCCAGTGTGAAACACAGAGATTTCAGTAATGAGATCGTTGCTCAATCTTTGAAAGGGGGGAGTGATGTGACGAGAGTACTGAGATTCTGTCTTTCAAATGGTCCATGTCTTTTTCTCCTTGCATTTTGTTCACTATTTCTAGGAGGGATTACAGGTAATCCTTCTCCATGTTTCTTCTCCTTCTATTATTTACGTTTTTTCAAGATGAGATCACGATAGAGTTTGATCTCATCTGCTTTATGGTTCTTCTTTATGTGTTTAGAGTATGGGTGTAGGAAGATTGTTGCATTATTATTCTAGACGAAAGATTATAGAGGCTAGATCAGAATTGGCACCAGTGTCCTTTTTTTTTAAAGATATTGCGTGGCCATAGACGCATTTTTCAGGAGTTAAATTATTTGCGGCCATTTTTGCTTCATTTCCGCAGTATAGGGCTAGGACGAATTCCCGTTTCTTTGTCTAGCAGAAACTGGTTGCATCAGCATGATCTAAGGTTCTGATTGGCTGAGAGCTAACTGCAGTTGAAATGCAGAGCTCCCATTGGCTTTAGAACCACGCCGCGCATATGACGTCATGAAGTTGGCGCGTGGGGGTCTTGATAATAAATAGGCTAGCATTTCATATTTTCGCTCTCTTCGTCTGTAAATTGCCAAAGCCGGGTGCCAGAAGCAAATTGTCGATTGCCTTTCAGTTGAACATTTGAGATTTGGTAAGCATGAATTTTTGCGTGAGGACTTTATTTAATTTTGTCTAAGCCTAGGCTGATCAGTAAAGTTTCTTTGGGCAGTTTAAGTTTAATGTTAATTCTCATCGCCAGAGCCATCAAATACGATCTTAGTGATAGACTTGAAACTTTATAGGTCCATTTAATTCCTTGTTGAAGGAATAGCGGCATGGTTTAAAAGTTGAGATATCACCGCTTTGTATTATTGCAAAGTCGGTCGGGAGAGAAACTCGCATCTGCGAATCATATTTATTTACAGAATGACGGGAGTCTGTGTATTTGTGATTTTATTGAGAATGTAATGCTGCAAGTTATTTATATTATAGTACACTTCTATAGGTGGACGAGGGGAGAAGAGGTGGAATTTGTAAAGCACGTGGGCGCGTTGGTTACGGTATATTTATTGATGCGATGTTCAGAGGGACGAGGGGGAGAGAAGCACGTGGTCATAAAATTGTAACCACGTGTTTGTAACTACTGAGATTTAATTGATAACCATTATGTATAACTTTTGACGGCATGTAGATGCTAGCGTAAACAGGGTTATATGTTATTGATTGTGCATTGTTATTATGTGTATTCAGAAGATGGAGATGAAATTTATTTCTGTTAAGGGAATAATACTTTATTTCAATTTTGAGGTGATTAATCATACTGACGGGAATTTTAGGAATTCCTAGAGAGGGCTAGTTTTATTTTGTGTTAATAATTTGCTGCATGTAGTGTCAGCGTAAGAAGTAGGCCACAGTACGTCTGCCCAGACGGGCCAGTGAAAATATTGTTGTTGCTCGGAGTTAGTCAGGCAGAACAGGCGATCTGGGTTAGCCAATGTTTACCTTGTGGGCTCAGGTAGAGAAGGGAACAGGAGAGGAGCGGACGGTGGTGGCATGATTTTTGTATGGAGGTGCATAACGGGTTGAAGAGTAAGGGAGTTATTTGTTATTTGAAATAGAGTATTAACGGTTTGTTTAGCTGTTGTTTTGGTTTTTCTGTCTAAACAGCAGGTGCCGGCTTTTGTGGGGAAGAGCAGAATTTTTGATACCACAAAAATTTCTCCCACGGCGAAGTTGTGGCATTCGCCGACAAGCTAAGTCGCGCATGAATTGCCAGTGGTGGAAGGAGAGGAAGAAAATACGTTTTCCCAGCCAGGGGAAGACATTTTCCAGCGAATAGGATTTTTGTGTGGATAAATCCTGAGTTCTGACACTCGGTCGGTTACACACGCAGATTTGGCATGCTGTCAGCGTTGTGATAATTTTATGTTCGCTTCTTCACGGCCATAATAAAGCCGATAGCCCCATCGCCCAGTCATAGGTAATCGGGCAGGTAACCTCAGAGGTGTTAGGAGAAGCCAGCTACAGTTCCAGTCCAGAATCCAGTGGGGTTCTGTTAAACCTAGTCGTCAATTTCAGAATGGTGGAGGGAAATAGGGTCACAATACCCTCTACAGATTTTAGAGCAGAGAACAGCTGCTGAAAGTGTAGTCTACAGGTAGTAGACCAGATAGGCAGAACTGATAGTTTTGGTGAATCATAGCAGGGGACTGCTGCTGAAGTTTAGAGGTGCAGTTAGTTGTGTTCAGGAGATTCCAGGATAGGCTGTGTAGAACCGAAGTCTGTGCAGAGATTGTGTAGACACTTCGTAGTCGTTCCAGCTATCAGTGGACTTAGAGTTAGAGTTAGAATTTAGAACAGCTAGTTTGGAGTGTAGGCGACATCAAGTGCAGTGTAGATCATTTCAGTTAACCTTACCTTCTTTCTCCATACAGGTTGCAATTGTGGGAGAAGGGTTGGGGTTGATGCATTTTTAACTGTGCTTGATTTTGTTTCAGGTGTGCATCCTAGCACTTTATGTATTTGACATGTATATGAGTTGTTTATAGGTGTATAATAAACTTGTATAAATTGTAGCTGGCATCAGTCATTTCATTTAAGTACAGTAGCTATATGTTGTCTGTATCTTGGTGTTTGTGAAGCTTGATATAACCTTATCCCCTTAGGGTAGCTAGAGGTCGTTGACAACTATAGCACCTAAGACGTCCGAAGTGGCGAGGAAAGAATCAACCTCGGTTCTTAACCTCGGAGCCAATAGTGTCAACTGTTCACATTTCACTATCATTTTCTTCTAAATCTATCTTTTCAGTCTTTCTTCTCACTAGTGTCTTGTCACTATAGGTAGACAGTCTCTAGTCCTAAATCCATTTCGTGACACTTTATCTTTCCACGAGATGCCGAGGATGCGGCGTAGACACCGCAAATGGAAGGTATTGAGCCTTCTTTCTTGCTTAGCATAGGTCGTCCAGGTCTCGCTGCCATATAGGAGTGTGCTGGTGATGCAGGCATTATATACCGCAGCTTTGGTCTTCATTGTGAGTTTAGAGTTTCCCCAAACACGCGATGTGAGGTGGGCAAAGGTAGCTGCAGCTTTGCCAATGCGGCTGTCGATTTCTGTATCCAGTGAGAGTTTGTCATTGATGGTAGACCCTAGGTATGTGAAGTGGTGCACCACTGCCAATTCGTAGTTATCGATAGTGATAACTGGTGCAGCACCCACATCCTGACTCAGCACATTCGTTTTCTTTAGACTTATTGTGAGCCCAAAGTCCTTGCATGCTTTAGTGAAGCGATTCATCAAGCTCTGAAGCTCCTGTTGGCTTTGAGTGACGACTGCAGCATCATCAGCGAACAACACGTCTCTTATAGTGACCCTTCTGATTTTTGTTTTTGCCTTCAGCCTTGAAAGATTAAACAGACGGCCATCTGACCTAGTGTGAAGGCATATTCCTTCAGTTGCATCTCTGAATGCATGTTTCAAGAGTAAGGCAAAGAAGATTCCGAAGAGGGTCGGAGCCAGAACACAGCCTTGTTTAACGCCACTTCGTATATCAAAGGGCTGTGACGTGCTTCCAGCATATTGGACTGTTCCCTTCATGCCGTCATGGAATGACTTTATCATTTCCAGCATTTTAGAAGGGCAGCCTATTTTCAGGAGGATTTTAAAGAGTCCATCCCTACTAACCAGGTCGAATGCTTTTGTGAGGTCTATAAAGGCGATATATAGTGGTCTTTTCTGCTCTCTTGATTTTTCCTGAAGCTGGCGGAGAGAGATGATCATGTCTGTTGTTGATCTGCCAGCTAGGAATCCACACTGTGACTCTGGATATATGCGCTCAGCTAACTTATGTAGTCGCATTAAGATGACTTTGGCAAAAACCTTACCAACAATACTAAGAAGAGAGATGCCTCTGTAGTTATTGCAATCACTTCTGTCTCCTTTATTTTTATACAGTGTTACAATCTCTAAAAAGAAAGAAAAGAAATACAACTTGTACATGTACGTTGTAAGAGGCAACTAATACACGTCTGCAACCTTTGATCTGACATTTGGAAATTTGAAAAGCTCCAAAAACCACAAGTTTTTCATAGAGCGATGGATAGGACACACACTGAGGAAACCTGTTGATAGCATTACAAGGAAGCCTTTGTTCTGGAACCCCCAGGGCAAGAGAGGCAGAGGTAGACCAAGAAGCACATGGAGAAGAGAGCTGGAAACAGAGGTGAAAATGATGAGAACGTGGAAAGAACTTGAGATGATGGCACGAGACAGGAGGACTTGGCATGTGTTTGTTGAAGGCCTATGCTCCTTGGGGAGCTAACAGGTAACGAATGATTGAATACAAGAATAAGATATGCACTAATACTCATGTTCTTTTCCCCCCCTCCCTGTGCCTGACCTTCACAGCAGTACCCAGTGTCTCTGCTTCTGGTGGTTGATCAAAGTCCACAGAATCCGACCTCTCTAGAGACTTGCCAAAAGTGGGGGTAGTTACCTCGGGTGACAAGATTACTGGAGACTTCTGTTAAAAAACAGAGATAAGCACACAAAAACACATGTATGAAACAGGACATTACTGGTAAAATTGTATATCTTCTCAAATAAATAAGAGAGAACAGCCCAGGGTCAAGTAACATTCAAAAACTAAGTAAATACTAGACAGACCTGCCCCACTTAACATACATGTCAACAACATCCGGTTTAAACAGGTTCCATAGTTCAAATACCTTGGAAGCACTTTTACCAAAAACGGAAGACTTGACAGAGAAATTAAAAAAAGATGTCAAAAAGCCAGTGCAGTGACTCACCAACTGTCACCAATACTCAAACATCACAATATCACTATGGAAACTACATGACAGCTGATAAATAGTATACTCTTACCAACTCTTTTCTATCAGTGCTAAACATGGTCACTGACCACAGCACGGAACAGGACAATCCCATGCTGTCAGATGAGCCATCAAGTATACCAGGAG
>JAMPIV010011692.1:0-200000 GCA_024509875.1 Oreohelix idahoensis | reverse complement strand
ATTAGAAGGAAACTTATCACTCACATTAGAAGGAAACTTATCACTCACATTAGAAGGAAACTTATCACTCACATTAGAAGAAAACTTATCACTCACATTAGAAGGAAACTTATCACTCACATTAGAAGGAAACTTATCACTCATATTAGAAGGAAACTGATCATTCACATTAGACAGAAGCTTATCACTCACATTAGAAGGAAGTTTATCACTCACATTAGAAGGAAACTTATCACTCACATTAGAAGGAAGTTTATCACTTGCATTAGAAGGAAACTTATCACTCACATTAGAAGGAAACTTATCACTCACATTAGAAGAAAACTTATCACTCACATTAGAAGGAAGCTTATCACTCACATTAAAAGGAAATTTATCACTCACATTAGAAGGAAGTTTATCACTCGCATTAGAAGGAAACGTATCACTCACATTAGAAGGAAACTTATCACTCACATTAGAAGAAAACTTATCACTCACATTAGAAGGAAACTTATCACTCACATTAGAAGGAAACTTATCACTCACATTAGAAGGAAACTTATCACTCATATTAGAAGGAAACTGATCATTCACATTAGATGGAAGCTTATCACTCACATTAGAAGGAAGTTTATCACTCACATTAGAAGGAAACTTATCACTCACATTAGAAGGAAGTTTATCACTTGCATTAGAAGGAAACTTATCACTCATATTAGAAGGAAGCTTATCACTCACATTAGAAGGAAGATTATCATTCACATTAGAAGGAAACTTATCACTCGCATTAGAAGGAAACTTATCACTCGCATTAGAAGGAAGTTTATCACTCACATTAGAAGGAAGTTTATCACTTGCATTAGAAGGAAGATTATCATTCACATTAGAAGGAAATTTATCACTCACATTAGTAGGAAGTTTATCACTCGCATTAGAAGGAAACTTATCACTCACATTAGAAGGAAGTTTATCACTTGCATTAGAAGGAAACTTATCACTCACATTAGAAGGAAATTTATCACTCACATTAGAAGGAAGTTTATCACTCGCATTAGAAGGAAACTTATCACTCACATTAGAAGGAAATTTATCACTCACATTAGAAGGAAGTTTATCAATCGCATTAGAAGGAAACTTATCACTCACATTAGAAGGAAGTTTATCACTTGCATTAGAAGGAAACTTATTACTCACATTAGAAGAAAACTTATCACTCACATTAGAAGGAAACTTTTCACTCACATTAGAAGGAAGTTTATCACTCACATTAGAAGGAAGCTTATCACTCACATTAGAAGGAAGTTCATCACTTGCATTAGAAGGAAATTTATCACTCACATTAGAAGGAAGTTTATCACTCGCATTAGAAGGAAACTTATCACTCACATTAGAAGGAAATTTATCACTCACATTAGAAGGAAGTTTATCAATCGCATTAGAAGGAAACTTATCACTCACGTTAGAAGGAAGTTTATCACTTGCATTAGAAGGAAACTTACCACTCACATTAGAAGGAAACTTATCACTCACATTAGAAGGAAACTTTTCACTCACGTTATAAGAAAACTTATCACTCACATTAGAAGGAAACTTATCACTCACATTAGAAGCTAGGCGCATTCTTCAATCCAAATGGCAATCTATTAAACTCATAGTGTCCTTCTGAGGTACTAAAAGCTAGGTATGGTCTAACCTCAGGCTTTACTGGAATCTGATAGTATCCTTTACTCAGATCCACTTTTGAGAAATATTTAGCTTTATTTAGTCTGGCAAACAGCTGATTTGTATCCGGCAATGGATCCACCTGTCCTTCTGTAATAGCATTCAGTCTCCTGTAATCTATACAGAGTCTATGTTCTCCAGAGGGCTTCCTTAAGAGTACAACACCGGAACTATACGAAGACTCACTGTGCGAAATAATTCCTTCCTTCAACAGATAGTCTATCTCTTCCTTCAAAGCTTTCTCCTTAGCAAACGGAATCGAATATGGTTTCATACAGACAGGTGTGGAGTCTATTAGTTTCATATCATATTCCAATAGGTTTGTATGCCCTGGTCGGTCTGTTAACACCTCTGCATGATTATTTAGAACCTGTTGCACTCTCTCTTTCTGAGTTTTCGTTAAATGTGTACTGATTTTCACCTGTGCTGCTGTCTCACAGGGGTGTAATGGATATTCAAATGATGAAAGTGGTTCCTTTTTCATCTCCATGGCGATGGACAAGGTCAACAAGTGTGTCTCTTCCTGATGTTCTCTTTCCAAATATTTCTTCAGGAGATTCACATGATAGATTTTTTCTTTCCCCTTCTTATCTATCTTATAATTTGTTCTAGACACCTTCTCTAGAACTGTATATGGACCCTGCCATCCAATTTGTAACTTATTCTGACTCCCGGGCAAAAGAAGCAGTACTTTCTCTCCCACAGCCAAATTTCTGTCTTTCGCCTTCCTGTTATAATAGGCAGCATGTTTCTTCCTGGCTTGTTTCAAATTTTCATTGGCAAGTTTCCAGCCAGTTTTTAACCGAGTGGTCAGCTCATTCACATATTGGTATGAAGATGTAATGTTTTCCTCTGCCTTTTCATCAGTCCACGTTCTTAACAAAGCTACATATGGACCTTTAATTGTGTGGACCTATTTGTCCATGCACCGGTATGGTCTCTTCCACTCGAAGCTTTATAGTGATGATTTTTCCTCCCAGAATTATCATTCACAAAACGACCGCTACCAATTTTTCTTTTGGGGCTTTCTCCCCACTTAAAATTCTTGATGAGAGATTTCCTCTCTACATCCTCTTCCTCCAGTTTGTTTAAGTCCGATTGAGGGATTTTCGGCTTATCCTGGGGTAAGACATCTTTTTGCACTCTCCGCATAGTGGCCATTGTAAAACAGTTAAGTGAAGCTTGTCCGTGAAAAGGGGCTTCCCATTCCATTTGGTCCACTTTATCAAATCTATTTTTCTTTTTATTATCAGGCCTAATTTTGCCCCGTGGCGTGTCCAGGTCCTGATCCATGTTCCCACTTGTGGGTGTTCCCTCATGTGCTATGCTACACCTTTCTACAAAATTCTCAATGTCCCATCTTGCTTTGGGCCAATAATAATTGTGAGCCACCTTTTGAATGATGGTACCTATCTTCTCATGGTCCCCATCTGGTTTCACATGTAGGCTCCTTATTAAGTCTGCCCTATATCTTTTTGGAAGAACCAGCTGTCCGTGACCTTTGGATCTAGCTCCAGTCTTCCTATACATCAACTTGTTTTTCATGTAAAAATCTCCCTTGCCTGGAGTTGTATGACAAGTTGACAATTTTCTGAAACAAGGCTTGAGTATTTTATCCCCAGCCTGTGCCTTCCTCATCTCTTCTGGAGTGGTATCTAACATAATATCCTCCTCCTGTCTTGAGGTCGACCTGACCTGAAGGGTTGCCATATACACAGGTTTCCTTCTGCAACGGTCAGTGTCATGATTGTCCATCTGACAATTCTTACACCACCTTTTTCCTTGGTTGAAAAATTTTCTTTCATCATATTTCCTTTCATCGAATTGTGGGAATTTATTTTTATTTTCATACCGTGGCCTATCAAATTGGTGCTTACCTTTATTTTGATCCCTAGGATCAAATTTATTAAAGTTCTGTGGTGCCCTAAAGTTATCCACTTGTTTCTTTTTATTACCTGTTACCTCTGCTTGAGCTGCTTGATACCTTTCAGCAACATTTAGCAACTCACCCAGCCTCTCTGCACCTTGTTCCATGAGAAACTTTCTCAGGTCTGGAGCCATGGACTCTCTTAATTGCTCTATAAGGACCATTTCCTTAAGATCTTGGGTTTTCCCCAGAGAAGTCCATTTCTCCAAGTATGTCTCTATTCGTGCAGAGAACTGGTGATAGGTTTCACCTGACAGTAGTTTAGCATTCCTAAATTTTTTCCTATAAAATTCTGCATTCTTTTCATACCTTAACAAAAGAGCCTGCTTTAGCATGTCATAATTTTCCTGATCACCTCTGCTCATTTTTGCAAAAACTTCATAAGCTGCCCCACGAAGTCCCTGAGATAACTTTAAGCTCCACCTTTCTCTCTCTAACCCATACGTGGTAGCTAATAGTTCATACCTATTTATATAGCTCTCAATATCATCGTCTTTCTCAACAAAATGATCTAAATGAAAATTCATAGCTGAGGTTGAGGCTCCTTGAGTAACCGTAGCATCAGAGGCAAAGGGACTGGCACCATTTTCAGGAGCATGGCCTTGAAACTCAAACTCCCTTAGTCGTAACTCATGTTCCCTTTGTAATCTTTTCTCCTCCTTTTCTGCTTCCCTCTTCTGCAGCTAATTTCTTCTCTTCCTTTCTGCAGCTAATTTCTTCTCTTCTTTCTGCAGCTAATTTCTTCTCTTCCTTTCTGCTTCCAATTTCTTAGCCTCTTTGTCAGCCTCAATCTGCAACCTCTTAGTCTCAGCCTCAGCTTCAAATTGTAACTTCTTAATTTCCCTGTCAGCCTCTAACTTTCTTTCGGCTTCAAATCTTCTTTCTTCGCGTTCAATAAATTTGTCACATTCCGTAGTGACATAGGCAACCATAACTTGCCCATCTAATCCTAACTCTTTTGCAGTCTGAACAGCAGCAGATCGAAATTTGGCCAGGTCCGCCATTGTCTATCAGGTAAATTTATACAATGTCTAACCAACAATTCAATCTCTAAATATATCTAATGGACAACACAGGCACCGTGAGCTCAACCTTATTTAATTCCACCCAAGGATACCTTTTAATTCTTATATTCCCTGAAGTGAATTACCCCCAATATTTTTAATAGGAAAAGATTCAAAATCCCAAGAGCGAGACCCCAATATATGTGGTGAAGTGGGATGTTATAAATATTTATAGGGGACTTAGTGTACTGACTGAGATCAGCTGTGAAGGTATCTATATCTAATAAGAGTAGTGTATTATAGATAACCTTACTTGCTACCACATATCTATATATCTCAGTCAGAATTATTCTGGAATAGTGTGATGACTACGTTATGTGTCTAGGGTATGTGTATGATGAAGTGTAAGTCACAACAACAGACAGATAAACAATTTAATTTAATCCACTACTCTTGACAACACTGTGACACTCACATACATATAACACTCTATGAGAATATCTTAAAGAGTCACTGATAACTTTTCAAATAACAATATGTATTCATTACTGTCATGAATGAATATGTGTCCTGATTCAAATACAAAGGGAACCAGGAATCACAATCAATTTTAATTACAAGTATATGTACAGAATTTATCAATATGAATATTGTAGTGACATATATTATTAAAAATATCCTATGTGTGTCAGTTGTGTAGTAGTAATATGAGGTAATACTGGTTTTGTTTTGTTCAAGCTCTGTTGGTATTTGTCATCATGACTTCAATAGTTTGTCTTTAGGGACTAGTATTGGAGATGTTCTCAGTTCCTGATATTAAGACAATTAAATTCCCCTCTGAATGTTATTTTTACAAAGTCATTTCAAGATGAGGGGACATAATGTTGAGCTCAGCTGGCCAAATCAGCTTATCTTGCGTGATGGCGGCAGGAAAGGACTCCTCTGCTCGAATTCTCCTCTGGGCTCTGGAGACACCTCACTGATAGCTAAAAGGACCAAGGAGTATGCTGTCCGACTCTGGATTCAGCAAAGCTCTGACCAGGTGCTGCTCAGTACCATCAAGACCACGGTCCCTGAAAACAAGAAGGATGTACCTTCTACTTCATAACTAATTTATACTCTCTTGTTACACTGATCACAATACATCACAAACATTGAGTTCAGAGCGTTAGGCCAACTGTCAGCTTCATCTGAAATACTTTATACCAGTATTAACCTCCTTAATGGTTACTACGCCTCTGCACTTCCAGCATTACTTCTTTCTAGTCAATCATCTAGGTGTCAGTGTACTGTTTGGCCATTCCATGCCGTTTTACTTCCTCCGACACCCTCTGTTCAGGCTGGAGCATTATAGGCTTTACATCATGTTTGCCACTGAACTACACATATATATACAGGCATAAATTAACAATTCACATTCAATTTTCATTAAAAGATACTGAATGGTTCAAGCTTACCACAATTCATGGAAATAAACACAGATACGTTGATTAGCAATGAATTCTGGCACAAACTGGCACAAATTCCCATCTGCTTATGTTCCAGGCTTTTATTTAGCAAAAATATGAGCTGGCTTCAACGCACTGATGCTTTATCAAGCTTATTTAAACAAGTGGTCTCGAACTAACGCTCCTAAGTGATTATATCAGCGAGTCTAGCCAATGAGGCCCCGTTTCGACAAGTGTTTGAAAAAATGTTACCTTTCCCCGTCTCCCCTAACAACCAAAGATAGTATTTATAGCCCGACCAATCGTGGTTAGTCTTTCATTTGTTGCGCTCCAATCAATTTGGAGTTTACATGGTAGGCTATTTCTGTAACGTAAGGTTTTTTTCAAACACGTTATAAAAAAAATTTTATGAGCAGAAATGATTTTATGCTGTCAGGCATCCCCACTATTTTATTTTGGTTATAATTTATTAATTCCTGGACTATTTGCGTAACGTTTTACATATTCTTTGTCAGCAAGCCCTAAGGAACCCAAATATACAAATTTAAAAGAGCTACGTGGCTGCGTTCAAAATATGCAATTTTCTACCTCCTGTTTCGAAGATGTGCTGTCTGGGTACTGTTATGTTTTCAACCGTAAACCCATCTATTGTTATCTTTCCTAATAAGAGTTTTTTATGATTTATAAACCTAACTCTGGGAAAGGTTAGTGTATTTTATCACTGTCCGTCTGAAAAAAAGTTAGTGCATGTAGTCTTACACGCGTGATGGCAGCATTTGTGTATCGCGCGACGCGTGTTGCATGCGTTCCTGATTTTCAGCCCTCCCTCTCTCTTTATCCTTTAGTCCATCTGTTCGTTCGTTTTGGTAACGCAGTATAATTAATGTTAGGATTAATTTAGGTCATTACGCAGGGTGCCTCTCAATGTTTTTCCAAGAAATACAGCACACGTTTCATTGAAGAAAGCGGGTATAATACAGTAAGCTTTTACTATCAACGTGAAAGCGTTACAATTTGCAGACGAAGCAGAAAACAAGGGGGATTTCGAGTACTGTCATTGTGACAGCACTGTTCTTTACCATTCTTCTTCCTTTATTTATTATATGTATTTATTAGGCCTTATATTTACCTAATAATTTATATATGTGGATTAGAATATTCCACGACACTCACATTAGAAGGAAGTTTATCACTCACATTAGAAGGAAAATTTATCACTCGCATTAGAAGGAAACTTATCACTCACATTAGAAGGAAATTTATCACTCACATTAGAAGGAAGTTTATCACTCGCATTAGAAGGAAACTTATCACTCACATTAGAAGGAAGTTTATCACTTGCATTAGAAGGAAACTTATCACTCACATTAGAAGGAAATTTATCACTCACATTAGAAGGAAGTTTATCACTCACATTAGAAGGAAACTTATCACTCACATTAGAAGGAAATTTATCACTCACATTAGAAGGAAGTTTATCACTCGCATTAGAAGGAAGTTTATCACTTGCATTAGAAGGAAACTTATCACTCACGTTATAAGAAAACTTATTACTCACATTAGAAGGAAACTTATTGCACACATTAGAAGGAAACTTATGACTCACATTAGAAGAAAACTTATCACTCACATTAAAAGAAAACTTATCACTCACATTAGAAAAAAACTTATCACTCACATTAGAAGAAAACTTATCACTCACATTAGAAGGAAACTTATCACTCACATTAGAAGGAAACTTATCACTCATATTAGAAGGAAACTGATCATTCACATTAGACAGAAGCTTATCACTCACATTAGAAGGAAGTTTATCACTCACATTAGAAGGAAACTTATCACTCACATTAGAAGGAAGTTTATCACTTGCATTAGAAGGAAACTTATCACTCACATTAGAAGGAAACTTATCACTCACATTAGAAGAAAACTTATCACTCACATTAGAAGGAAGCTTATCACTCACATTAGAAGGAAATTTATCACTCACATTAGAAGGAAGTTTATCACTCGCATTAGAAGGAAACTTATCACTCACATTAGAAGGAAACTTATCACTCACATTAGAAGAAAACTTATCACTCACATTAGAAGGAAGCTTATCACTCACATTAGAAGGAAGCTTATCACTCGCATTAGAAGGAAACTTATCACTCACATTAGAAGGAAACTTATCACTCACATTAGAAGGAAGTTTATCACTCGCATCAGAAGGAAACAATCCACTGTTTTCTGGGCATACCATGAGAAGAAGAAAGCTGTGACAACAGGAAAGCTTGAAGGAAAAATAAAGAGGACAACAACAAAAAAGAAGATACTGTTGTTTGACAACGTGGCATGGAAAGAACAACAAAACTGATTCTGGAGACAGGAAGTTGTGGAGAGATATCATCACCTATTCCACCAGGCATGGTACTCGAAGAATAAAACTACATGCAGTAAGTTTCCCATTAACAAGTATAGGTCAAATATCACACAAAACAACGGCTATTATTTCATGTTAGTCATACAGGCAATGGCATCAATTCAATACAACTGGTCAAATACCCAGAGTGCCTAGCATGTCTCATCCTTCCCTGTTGTCTAGTATCCTTTTTTAGGGACCCAAAGATGCAGCAATAGAGAATGCAGTCAGCGACTCATAGCTTGACTGCTTGCGTCAGGGACAGCGAACCAGAGCTGACCAAGACCCTACTCCGCCTCCACGTGGTGGTCCTGGAAACAGGCTGCATCACTGCAGTCTGGCTGAGAGAGTAGGGATCAGAGGGAAGGCAAACCCGGTCCCAAAAAATGCCGTGTTCAAGTCGGGTGTGCCGTCCGAAAGGCACAAATATCGCAGCTCCGCTGTAAACAGACAGAACGCAACCAACGTCCTTTTCAGGACGAACGAGGAAGAAGAAGAAGTATCCTTCTTTATGTCTTACATGTACCTACCATGTAACTGTTTTCATTATTTGTTTACAATACGTTCTAATATCCTGTTTGGATAGTCAGTTTTTCTTATCAGTTCTTGGACTGCTCTGTTAATAGCTGTTTTGTCTAAAGTTGTTTTTGTCATTATGTTATTACCTTACGTTGTCTTATTCCCTGATGTTACCATACTGTCTCTTTATCTTACTCTGTGTAGTGTTGTCTTATTCTCCCATAATGTTATCTTGTGTTTGACATGCTATGTCTTATTCTCCCATAATGTTATCTTGTGTTTGTCATGCTGCAGTATTACCTATGTTATCTTATTATGTTGTCTTACTTCTTACACTGTCTTAATTTGTCTCATCTTATTTTATCATCTTACTCTCTGATTATTTTATTCTCTCTTGTTGTCCAATGCTTTTATGTTATCTTATTCTGTTGTAACATTATTATTGTCTTGTCTTGTCTCCTATATTTTGTTTGCTACAATCCTGTTATTTGTTACTTGTATTTCTCCATTCCTTATGCCTTCAGTATTTTACTCTATCAAAGAGTTAGCAAACTCCCCTCTCCTCTGTGACTGAACAGGTGTCTGCCCTGTAATGCCACCAACAAGTTTCCTCATTGTGTGCTCTATTCAATGTTAGCATCATCATGTCGCCTCCTGCTCCACCAGCAGCTGAACAACCTTTATCATCAATTCCTTACTAGTAATCGTGTCATAATCATTTCAACCCTGCTCTGCAAAAGCATCCATTTAGGAAAGTCTTCTACTTTCTATTTGTTATCTTTGTAGCTCTGCATGTTTCACAGCCATACAATAAGACTGACTTGACTTTGAGTTAAGATTCTTAATTTTCTGTTGGACTTGATTTCTCTTGATTTCCATATGTTCCCCAAATACAGCGAAAGCCCCTCTTGCTTTTTGTATTCTTATTTTGCTATCATTGTTTGTTCCCAACTTTGAAAAAAAGATTATCTACACAGGCATCTGATAACACAGGTCACACAATACAGATAACCTCTAATTAATAACAAGCTGCTTTACGGTGATATCATGGCGAATATATACTACAGAGAGTAACAATGAGAAACCTAATGAGTGTGTTAACACAGCAGCCATATTGGGTGTGTACAAACACAATTCAAGTATCTTCAGTGATTAATGTTGGATTGGTTAAATAAAGGTTTATAAATTTTACACAATTATAAATTAATAATGCATGTGATGAAATAATAAGTATTAACTGTCAGAATCAGGCAATTAAAGCTATATGAATTTTTTTTCTCAGTAATTACTAAACAGTGCTCACTGACTCTACAGAGATTATGCTAATATAATCTCTTTGACTGAAGTTGTATCACTAACATAAAATTACTCAACTGTGCAGCAGAAATATCATAATATGCTGTTCAAAAGATAAAATAAGTTTCATACCTGTAGAATGTAATTGCTAACTTTTACTGATTTTAGTCTGAAATTATATCAAGTAGATCTAGCCATCTCCCCACACCAATTTAGCTACCATATAGGTAGTGTGCTTTGCCTCTTTATTTAATACAATCTCTATAGTTGATATAATAAATGGTCATGTGATTAGAAATGTGGTCATGTGATTAGAAATGTGGTCATGTGATCAGAAGTGAAGGCAGACAAGCTAGTTGTTTCCCCTTAACCGGACCAAATTAACAAACATAATGACAGTTTGATATGCTCCTCTGCAGTCATAAATTCACAGATGCCATTTCACTGACATTCCACTCTGGGTTGATCAAACAGACTTCAATCATCAGACTCTACTAACTACAGTTTGATTTAGTTTGGCTTTAAGAACCATCTTCACTGTACACGGACAACTCTATCAGTGCGTATATAGGAATCACACATTCTATAAATATTTTTTTTAAGTGCGCAACTTGCACACGGGCCCTCCTATTTTGTCACCCTTATCCGTGAAGGCTAGGCATTCCATCTCACTATCCAGGAGATTTGGGGGGGGTTTAACATTCTTAAGAACCACTGATTCTGAAAAAAATCTCCATCAATTAGCCTCTTAGTTACTCCAATCTCCAACTAAAGAAAATGTTGGGAAAAAAAAAATCTGCATTTAGTCAACCTTTGATACTGAGATTGCACTACAAATGACACTTTATAAACATTCTATGGAAGATGCAACTAAGAAATAATGAAGTGAATTACACAAGTACAAACATCACTGCTGAACATTTTTTTAAAACAAACAACAAAAAAACACGTCAATTCACAGACTTACCGGTTCTTCTCTTGGTGGACTTGGCTCTTAAAAAAAAAATGGTTATTTAAAAAAAAGAAATAATAGAAGTAAATCTTTCAAATACGGCACAACAAAAATCTACACAAACTTTACATTAAATCTCTTTCAATTTGTTGCAGAGCTCTGTACAACAAAACCATCAACTGTCAATGTATTAAATGTATCATAACATAACGTCTCAAAATACATGTACTTTAACTTAAAGATAACACAGCTAGGAATATTCTTGATACAAAGACATCTATAACTGACAGCTGACATGTATAACTGACATATAAATTAATATGAAACAAATATAAAGGTATGTTATAAGGCACTCGTAGGAAATAAAGAAGTAGAATACTAGACAACAGAAAAACAACAGACATGAGTGGCTTATCCAGGATAATGACAGGTCATTAGTGCGAACCTCTATACATAACACCGGAAGTTTATCATGGGCAGTTCAGCCTATTAATGACGCAATCACTTCTGGTGTTCCCCTATATATCAGTATTGGTCAGTCCAACAAGACAAAGACCTTAATACTGTGTCCAGTATGATAGTAGAACTGCCCATGATAAACTTCCGGTGTTATGTATAGAGGTTCGCACTAATGACCTGTCATTGAAACATCCTTTTTTGGGGATGCGTAGATGGCAGGGAGGACAGTGTGATTCGCTTGCATAGCTAGGCGGTGTTGTCGCACGGAAGGTCCAGGGTTCAAATCCTGGGTAAGCCACTCATGTCTGTTGTTTTTCTGTTGTCTAGTGTTCTACTTCTTTATTTCCTACGAGTGCCTTATAACATACCTTTATATTTGTTTCATATTAATTTACTGTTTACAGGCCTCGTGGTTTCCCTTCCTTATGTTTTATAACTGACATATGCAGTTTTTGACATCTTACATGTTACACATGGACATATTTGTCTGTCAAGACATCTGCCACCAAAATTCAGAACCTCTGGACACTTTGCAATCTTTCATTTGACATCCCAATTTAGAATGCTTAAAACGTCAAACATTCCTGATGAATGAATCTAAAATTAGTGCTAATCAATTTCTAGGTCACAAGTAAGTTTCTCGTGTTCATGGCACACGCACCCAAAACTTCCAGTTCCTGCCAGTAATTTTTATTTGTCCTCCCCCCGCCCTCATGAAGTTCCGGGGGGGGGGGGGGGGGGGGCTCTGATGAGAAAGGAAGAAAAGGTTATTGCTCCCTCAGGCATGTTGTACAAGGTGACTAACGTGAGGTTGTGCATGTGCCTGGCAACCTCACCATGTAAAATAAACTGCAGACAGGAACCACAACTGCTGGCACATATGAATGTTTGATGCAGACTTCCTGCAAGGGGATCAGCTGTAGTGGTGCAAAGGTCAAATGAAGATAAACTTTTAAATGTGATTATTAGATTGTAAATGTATTCCAAGAGATAAATAGAGATGTTATTTCAAAAAGCCCATGCCTCCGACACACAAAATTATACATGAAAAAATATAACATACAGAGTAAACTAATTTCAACTTCTTGGTCACGAGCACTGTGACTCTGACATGAAATATACAAAACATGTCCCCCAAAAAGCACAGTGACCCTAATGTCCAATCACAGAATGTGAAACGTCATCAACTATCAGTTCATGAAAGCGTGGTAACCTTGATATAAAGTTACGTGAAGCAGAAAATTCTCACCTTTTACTTCTTCCTCCACTGACACAGACTTCCTCTTTATGATGGCAAATGGATCAATTCCACCAAACATGGAAACAGCCCCTGCCAGCTTCCTCGGTCGAGGAGATTCTGCTGTTGAGGAATCTCCCTGTCAAACAAATTAAGACACTCAAGAGGCAGTCTGGGTAAAACAAGCATGAAATAAGAGATAGATCAATAAAACTGTTTTCCTTGTTGTTCCTGGATGTCATAATGACCTGGTGAGAAATGAAGAGTACTACCACCGCAGGGCAGCACTAGGATGTCTTCAGAAAAAACTCACTTTGTTAAAAACTGACTCCGAGGTCTTTTGATATTTTTGAAACTTTGCATACCAGTGTGTTATCGGCACCAAACCGCATACCCGTGTGTAATCGGCACCAAAACGCATACCCATGTGTTATCGGCCCCAAAACGCATACCCATGTGTAATCGGCACCAAAACGCATACCCGTGTGTTATCAGCACCAAAATGCATACCCGTGTGTTATCGGCACCAAAACGCATACCCGTGTGTTATCGGCACCAAAACGCATACCCATGTGTTATCAGCATCCAAAAGGGGAGAAAAAGAGTGACTGTATCCTACCAGGCATGCCACAGAAGGTGACTAATGATGGGCCAGCAACCCCATCCTATAATAAATAATACGCATAAAGGGGTAAGATGCTGGCACTTGTAAGACAGAAAGGAGTAGAAAATTAGACAACAGAAAAAAACAACAGAAGTGATGGGCTTACCGGCGACTTCAACAGTTGTTTTTCTGTTGATTTACTATTGCTTTCTTTCTTACAAGTGCCTACAAATCTTCCCTTTATGTGTGTTTATTTACTGCTCAAATGCATCGGATTTCCCTCTTTATTTATTTCTTATTTATTTATTACCCCATCCTGTAGAAACTTATAGCCAAAAACATACTTTGACAACCTTGAACAAACCAGTTGTTAGCATTACATGGCAGTTCTTCTTGAAGAATTTCCAAAGTTAGAGAAATAGAAGGAAACACAGAACACTGTTGCGTGCATATTTTGACGCACATATTACAAAAATACGATATGGCTATTTAATATGGAAAATATATATTTGCATTCATTTGTGTATGAAAATGCTTCCTCTGGTAAAGCTAGATAATTCATGATTGATTTACACTTTTGATTATATGAGTGATCTTCCTTGATATTGATTCGGCACATGGATATTGTATTCATGTCCGTTCTTATTTGTTCGGGCCAGAAAATAGATTAATTTTGCTTGTTATGTTTATGGCCTGAATTCATGTGTACTACTTGTCTAGTGAAAGAAGATTCAGTCGTATATTGTATACCTTTGTATGTTCAGGTCGGACTATATTCTTTCTGCCGGAATCTAGCGCAGGTTTTCGTAGTCCTTCTGGGTTGTGGAGAGTTCCGATAATGTCGCCAAGATGGCTGAGTGCTTTTTCCAGGGCTGGCACTGTTTAAGGTTTAACAGTGATTCATAGATGTTTTTCCAGGAGAAGTTTATGTCTCTGCAAGAGTCTATTTGTCAGAGATCCTCCTCATATGTGTGATTCGGACTCCAGTTATGCCAGACCCTATTTTTGATGATCTCGAGTCGATTAGACTTAGATGGAACATTGTGCTTCGTATCGCTAGGGTCATGTTTTGTATCGATGAAGATGACAGGCTTTCCTACAGCAGTTATGTCTACATGAAGTAACTTGATTACTGTAGAGCTGTATGGAAAACTTTATGAAATTATTTATATGCACATTCTAAATTAACCTTGGCTTATATCTACCTTCCTACGAGTGAGTGAGCGACAACTCAGGAAGTCGGCCATGTTATATTTCTGTCATCATATTTTTGATCACTGTCAAGAGAACAGATTATGTATCCTACTATCGGGCAGTGGTATCGAGATCTTGTTATGAGGTGAAAATCCACTATCGTGGTTTATGATTATTATACAAACATTGGACATATTTCAGCTTAAGAACTTAGCTATGAAATGAAGGTTCGGCCAATGACTTTTGTATGTTTACCGATCCTCATTGACGCGTTCAGTCAGTAGAGGATACGGCGATTAGTTACCAGAACAGTGAATGTTACCTTGGGTTGAATGATATTTCACTACTACATGAATGTATCATCCACGATTCAAATAACCAAGGAATTGATGTCAACATGTTCCCATGACTGTATCCGTGCTGTCCAGTTTGCGTGCCTTCATTAAACTATTGAAATGTCAGCGGCAGTTCAAGTCGTCATTGCATTACATGAGAGTGTGTGAGAGGTATTATCAAGTGGTCTGTTACACCGAACTACTACACCATTCGCGTTACTTGACACTCCCACTCAAGGTCTACATGACAGGTTCATTCGATGATGCAGAGGTAACTGAAGAAGACTTTCTTCAGTAATGATCAGTGCATGACCCAAAAATAACATCAGCATCCAGACATTCAGTAGTGGCGAAGACATCTACAAAAACAGATATTCTACAACGAAGATACTCTACAGTGGTGAACCAGATTCCTGGGGTTATGATAACCAGACCATCCCTGACGCCACATACGACACGCATGAACACCAGTGTACAAGTTACAATGGGGCAGTCGATGTCAGCTTGACCTGTATTACCGATAGGATGCTGTATCTAGGTCAGTGCTTGTTGACAGTTTTTCGCTGTACAGACGGTATTATACAGGACAGTTGTATCAAGTGTATAAAATATCGGGAACAGTACTGTTGACATTTCTCATCGTACAGAAGAAAGAAGTAATTGTTGATCCTGTACAGAAGAATCACAGTGTTGTTGAACATAAAGTGCATATTTCATCGTTGGATCTTCATATGCTCAAAAAGAAAAAATTGAACATTGTAATAGTGTAGAAAACAAATCTATTATTTAATTGTTCATTAAAGGTGGCAGGTTATTGTTACAACACTATACCAGCATCACATTCTATCCACAATACATTCTATTATGTAATCATATTATGTATGCATTTATGCTATTAAGGTTTACATGTATTTATGTTTATATGTTATTTGTTGTGTGTTAAGTTAGTTTGTATTCTGCGGGCCTGGATGGGAGGTGACTAGAACAAGAAATACCAAGTGACATTGGTCTTGCTCTAGCGTTCTATAGGGAGCAAATTTCTTAATTGAATTTGTTAGCTGTGACGAAACTGTCCTTCTTGTTGTTTTTTGTAATATTTCTATGTTCTTTAGTTTTGTTTGATTTGTTTGTATAATTGTAGGTCTCATCTTTCCTTTCATTTCAGTTCTTTACACCCTTATGTTTATACACTGTGGCGTTATTTGTCTTGTTGATTTCATTGCGGTTATCATCACAGATTCTGTGATCATTTTTTTTTTGATTTTTTCTATTTTGATTTAATTTGATTCCTGCAATTGTTTTCATATTGTCTTTTCTTGTTTGTCCTTGTTAATGTCTTTGGTTGACAAATAATATATAAGGTATATTTGAATATATTTATATTATAGTACAGACCAGTACTTATGATCATTGATTACACTAAGAAAGTGTACAAGACCTTTGTAAGGTTTGTCTCCCACAGTGATTGGGATAGAAAATATTATTTTCCACAGGTACTCAAGTGATCATTGATTACATTAAGGAAGTATACAAGACCTTTGTAAGGCTTGTCTCCCACAGTGTTTGGGATATACAGATATTGTTTTCCACAGGTACTCAAGTTATCATTGGTTATATTATAAACAAAATAACCATACAAGTTTTTCACTAAGACTAAGTCTATAGTATAGACTTGTCTCCCATAAAAGTGAAATAAGGTAATTTATTTACTTTTTCAGGTTTCTGATTTAATAAGACAGGATGTCTACATTAGATTACTTTATTACACAAGGGAAATCCCTTGATAAGACTGGTAAAGACTTAGAAGAATGGGCTGTTGCTCAATATGACAAAGCATTAGCTGCAGAAGAGAAAAAAGCTGCTGCTGCTGCTGAAGAGAGAAAAGCTGCTGCAGAGGAGAGAAAAGCTGCTGCTGAAGAGAAAAAAGCTGCTGCAGAAGAGAGAAAAGCTCTGGCTGAAGAGAAAAGATTAGAAAGAGAAGCTGCTGCTGCTGCTGCTGAAGAGAAAAAAGCTGCTGCAGAAGAGAGAAAAGCTGCTGCAGAAGAGAGAAAAGCTGCTGCTGCTGCAGAAGAGAGAAAAGCTCTGGCTGAAGAGAAAAGATTAGAAAGAGAAGCTGATGCTGCTGCTGAACAAAAGAAATTGCAGATGCAGGTGGAGGAAAGGAGATTTGTGGCAGAACAGAAAAAATTAGAAGCTGCTGCTGCTGCTGAACAGAAAAAATTAGAAGCTGCTGCTGAACAGAAAAAATTGGAAGCTGCTGCTGCTGCTGAACAGAAAAAATTAGAAGCTGAAGAGAGAAAAGCAATAAGAGAACATGAGTTTGAATTAGAGAAATTGAAATTGACAAGTATGAGTAATGTTAATCAGGCATCAGGTGGTAATGGTAAACCCTTCAATTATAAGGTCAAGGTACCAGCGTTCAACTCTGCCAGTGATGATATAACATTTTGGCTTTCTAGATTTGAACGTGCTTGTCGAGCTCATAATGTTGACAAATCACAGTATGTGAATCAGTTGTCTGAAAATCTAAAAGGGGAGTCTCTGACTAAGTTATGTTTGGTTGAAGAGGCCGACAATGATAATTATGATGCTATTAGGGCAGCTTTGATAAAGAGATATCAGCTATCAGAAGAAGGTTATCGTCTTTTGTTTAAAACAATGAGACCTGAGGTAGGTGTAGAATTCTCAGATTTCATTTCAAAAGCACGACTTACACTCTCACGATGGATTGAATTATCCAAAATAGAGAAAACATTTGATGGTCTTACGGATTTATTGCTAAGAGACAAAGTCATGTCTTCGGTAAATAAACCATTCCTAGAGTTTTTACATGAGCGTAAACCTAGTGCATTAAAGCAAATGGAAGAATATTGTGACCAGTATGCCACGGCACACCCTGACATGATTCTTAGTAACACTAACATTAAAGAGGGTATGCCAGTTGCTTCAGCAACAGAATATAATCATAATTACTCACACAAATTCCAAGGAGCTCAAAATAAATTTGATAAAAAGGTTAATTGGAATAAGTATCAAAACCAAGGTAACCACTCAAATCAGGGTTCTTCTTCGAAGAACTGGAATCGGGCTGACAGTCCTCGATACGCGAGGGGTGCCCATAATTATAGAAATTTCCGAAAAGGGAGTAACCATAGGAACTACCCAAGTTCTTCATGGAAACAACAAAACCAACATTACAGGGATACTCATTATAATGAGCATGATGATTATGATCATGAATATTATGATTCCAACCCAAATAGGGGTTATAACAGAGGGAATAATAATTACAGAGGCAATTATAACCGAGGTAGATCACAACACAAAAGACATGGTAAATCTCATTACCAGGCTAACTCTGCACAACAAGAGTTTCACGAAGCCGGTAATCAAACCAATGATAAGAAAGACTCTAATAGTGTGGGATGTTCTGCTTTCGATTTTGACAGAGCATTTCAGTGTTCCCAATGCAAAACATTATTCGAGCCAACCACAGTTTCGACTTTAAGCTGTGGTCATCCTCTTCCTGCTCTTCCTGCGTCAGTCGCGCATGATGGAAGAGGTGCTCTTGTCTTGAATAGAGGTCTAGTAGATGGTACTCCGGTCTCAATTCTTTTCGATTCCGGGTGCACAACCATTGGAGTGAGGCAATCACTTATAGATCCTTCTCGAGCCACTGGCAAGATAATCAAATGCATAACATTTGGTGGCACATTGGAGAAGTACTCCACTGCCATTATCAACATCTCTACTCCCTTCTTTACAGGAGATGTGCACGCATGTCTTCTGCCGAATCCGATCGCTGATCTTATCGTCGGTCGCATTCATGGTGCAAAAGAATGCACTCCGCAACAAATTGCCAAGTGGGAAAGTGATAATATGCATACTGCAAATGCTGTAGTCACTAGAGCTCAAGCTCTAAACATGCCGCAATCTTCGCCTTCTGGAGATAATAATGACCAGAACCAAGGTGATCTCTTGGAGATTTCGCATGTTTCCTTTATAAAACAGCAGGAAGATGATCCTACTCTAAAGAAATTCTTTACTCTGGCAACAAAAGGTGATCCGAATAAGGATACAAATCGTAAATCTTGGATTACGATGAGGAATGGCGTACTTGTACGTATGGTACAAGACTCCGCTAAATCCATTCATTCTCAAATTCTTGTGCCCAAAAATATGAGAGTTAAAATCTTACAGCACGCTCATGATTCTCAGTGTGCTGGACATATGGGTTTTTCCCGTACTAAATCTAGAGTTCTTGCATCTTTCTTTTGGCCTGCTGTGAATAAGGACATACGAATCTATTGTCGATCTTGTAAAGTATGTCAAGAGGTTAAATCCAGAGGTCCACGCCATGCTGCACCTATTCAGGCTGCAGACATTCCCATTCGACCATTTCAAAAAATGGCGATAGACATCATTGGTCCATTTAAGATAAAGTCTGCTAGAGGACACCAATTTATTTTGACGTGTGTGGATATGTGCACACGTTGGCCAGAGGCTGTTCCTCTAAAGAGCATAACTACTGCTGATATTGCAGATGCTCTTTGGTTAATATTTTCTCGTCTGGGATTTCCAGCAGAAATATTATCGGACCATGGTACCCAACTTATATCGGATACCATGTCTCAAGTGATGTCGACTCTAAAGATAGAGAGATCTCTGAGTAGTATTTATCATCCTATGTCCAATGGGATGGTGGAACGTCTGAATAGAACTCTGAAAAACCTACTAGGTAAGATAACTGAGGATCATCCTCAGGATTGGGACAGGGTTTTACCCGCGGCTCTCTTTGCATATAGAGAGGTCGCCAACGAACATACAGGATTTTCTCCTTTTGAACTTGTCTTCGGCGCGAAACCGCGAGGTCCTATGTCCTTACTTCATGATCTCATAACTGCTGATAATATTGTCGATGACACAAAATCCTCTTACGAATATGTCATTGCACTTAGACATAAGATTATCGAAGCATGCAAATTGGCAACTGCTTCTTCTGAATTTGCGAAACAGAAGGCAAGGCAATTTGCCAATAAGACCAGACGCTTGCGACAACTCTGTCCAGGTGACAAAGTATTGGTCCTACTACCTTGTAGAGAAAACAGACTTCTTATTTCTTGGAAAGGTCCGTACGATATAATATCAAAAGTTTCCGATGTTGACTATATCGTCGATATTGACGGGAAGCATAAAACCTTCCACATCAACATGCTCACGGAATTCCATGAACGTCCGGATTATTTACAACCTGTTTTCCAGGCAACGGACGATTTTCCAGTCCAACATGGACATTACTCATCACTGTCAGTAATACAGGATGAGGAAACGAGTTTCTCGGATGTAAATCTACCTTTTCCAATGATTCCGCTTCACTCTAATGAATCATAGAAAGATGTTGTGATTTCTCCTGAATTATCTCCAGGAGAGCAGAAACAAGTTTCTACTATGTTAGAACAATTTCAGGATGTCCTTACTGACATTCCTGGTCAAACTGATGTAATTCAACATGACATTATTCTTACTGACCATAATCCTATAAGAGTCAGACCGTATCCTATCCCGATACATTTTCAAGCACAGGTAGAAAAAGAGTTGGATGAAATGATAGAGTTGGAAATAATTGAACCATCCACATCAGCATATTCTTCACCGATGGTTATCGTGCGAAAAAAAGACAACAACATACGTCTTTGCGTTGATTATCGCAAACTGAACCAAGTGACGAAATTTGATGCTGAACCTATGCCTTTACTTGAAGAGCTACTTACCAGACTATTGAATTCTCATTTCTTTACTAAACTCGATTTGTCTAAGGGGTATTGGCAAGTTCCACTATCCGAACACGCCAAACCGTTTACTGCTTTTTTTACGCCTAGGGGTCTATTCCAATGGAATTTTATGCCTTTCGGCCTTATGAATGCCCCTGCAACATTCGTACGCATGATGCATCGAATCCTATCTCATCGCTCAGATGTCATTGCATATCTTGATGACATCTGTCTTTTCAGTGATACTTGGAACGATCACTATAATGGGATAAATGAACTATTGTCTATCTTACGCGAGCATAACCTGACAGCGAAACCATCGAAAGCGTGTATTGGTTTTAGCGAAATATCTTTCTTAGGTCACCGTGTTGGTCATGGTTTCCTAAAAACAGAGGACCATAATACAAGTAAGATACTTAACATTTCTATTCCTAAGACTAAAAAGCAAGTGCGAAGTCTCTTAGGTCTAATACAATTTTATGGACGATTCATTCCGAATCTGTCCTCCATTATGTCACCTCTTTCTTCCTTGCTAAAGAAAGGGTCTCCTAATGTAGTCCATTGGACTCAAGAATGTCAATCCTCTTTGGATAAGGTTAAAACTATGTTTTCTACTTCACCTATCCTAGTATTGCCTTCTAAGGATAAGACATTTATTCTTCGTAGTGACGCTTCATGCACAGGGATTGGAGCAGCACTAATGCAAGAGTACTCTGGAACTCTGCATCCTGTGATGTATATTTCTCGAAAATTAAATGCCGCAGAGAAGAATTACTCGGTCCTAGACCGTGAATTATTGGCTATGGTTTGGTCAATCCTTAAACTTCAAAGATTTCTTCTTGGCGCGCATTTCATTGTGGAAACTGACCAGAAAGCTCTTACGGCTATTCAGAGTAAAAATCTGAAGAGCGCGAGATCAACGCGATACGCGATTGCTCTGCAGCCGTTTCATTTTTCGGTGCGAGCTATCCGTGGGTCAGAAAATGTGATGGCAGATATTTTGTCTAGATGCCCACATGATTCATAACTGTTAAATTATACGCCTAACTTTGCTATAGTTATTCCTATGTTGAAATGTGTACACATATGTAATATATCATATATTGATTGTAACACTACTTAGCGGTTCATTGATGTTTATTCACCGCTGATCTTTCAATGTTTTTTCGTCTTTGATGATCATGATGTTAAGATATCTAAGATGAAATTTATGTATAAACTGATGTAGAAAGTGTGGCATTGCCAGTATTGTAGTATGCGTTGGTGACACCTCTCTGGAAATATTTATACTTAGAGAAATACTTTCTCTAAGATCATGAAATATATTCTCAATGCTTATCATCTGCGCATTGTTATTGGTGCGTTGTGAGCCTATTGTATGTTGCTCCTAGATGTATTTCAAAAAAAAAAAAAAAATGTACCATTTTTTTTTCCCGAGGGGTGTGGTAATCTGTTGCGTGCATATTTTGACGCACATATTACAAAAATACGATATGGCTATTTAATATGGAAAATATATATTTGCATTCATTTGTGTATGAAAATGCTTCCTCTGGTAAAGCTAGATAATTCATGATTGATTTACACTTTTGATTATATGAGTGATCTTCCTTGATATTGATTCGGCGCATGGATATTGAATTCATGTCCGTTCTTATTTGTTCGGGCCAGAAAATAGATTAATTTTGCTTGTTATGTTTATGGCCTGAATTCATGTGTACTACTTGTCTAGTGAAAGAAGATTCAGTCGTATATTGTATACCTTTGTATGTTCAGGTCAGACTATATTCTTTCTGCCGGAATCTAGCGCAGGTTTTCGTAGTCCTTCTGGGTTGTGGAGAGTTCCGATAATGTCGCCAAGATGGCTGAGTGCTTTTTCCAGGGCTGGCACTGTTTAAGGTTTAACAGTGATTCATAGATGTTTTTCCAGGAGAAGTTTATGTCTCTGCAAGAGTCTATTTGTCAGAGATCCTCCTCATTTGTGTGATTCGGACTCCAGTTATGCCAGACCCTATTTTTGATGATCTCGAGTCGATTAGACCTAGATGGAACATTGTGCTTCGTATCGCTAGGGTCGTGTTTTGTATCGACGAAGATGACAGGCTTTCCTACAGCAGTTATGTCTACATGAAGTAACTTGATTACTGTAGAGCTGTATGGAAAACTTTATGAAATTATTTATATGCACATTCTAAATTAACCTTGGCTTATATCTACCTTCCTACGAGTGAGTGAGCGACAACTCAAGAAGGCGGCCATGTTATATTTCTGTCATCATATTTTTGATCACTGTCAAGAGAACAGATTATGTATCCTACTATCGGGCAGTGGTATCAAGATCTTGTTATGAGGTGAAAATCCACTATCGTGGTTTATGATTATTATACAAACATTGGACATATTTCAGCTTAAGAACTTAGCTATGAAATGAAGGTTCGGCCAATGACTTTTGTATGTTTACCGATCCTCATTGACGCGTTCAGTCAGTAGAGGATACGGCGATTAGTTACCAGAACAGTGAATGTTACTTTGGGTTGAATGATATTTCACTACTACATGAATGTATTATCCACGATTCAAATAACCAATGAATTGATGTCAACATGTCCCCATGACTGTATCCGTGCTGTCCAGTTTGCGTGCCTTCATTAAACTATTGAAATGTCAGAGGCAGTTCAAGTCGTCATTGCATTACATGAGAGTGTGTGAGAGGTATTATCAAGTGGTCTGTTACACCGAACTACTACACCATTCGCGTTACTTGACACTCCCACTCAAGGTCTACATGACAGGTTCATTCGATGATGCAGAGGTAACTGAAGAAGACTTTCTTCAGTAATGATCAGTGCATGACCCAAAAATAACATCCGCATCCAGACATTCAGTAGTGGCGAAGACATCTACAAAAACAGATATTCTACAACGAAGATACTCTACAAACACATAGAACACACAGAACACATAGAACACACAGAACACATAGAAAATGGATTGGAGATAGACAAGACAAGGATAAAGAAGATTTGGAAAAGCCTTAAGTGGATGTCACATGACGGAACTTGCTGATGACGTATGCTCAATATAGAGGTGAGGGTAATGAATGGATGAATAAAACTTCAGTTTGACTGCTACCAAAAGGCCAAGGTGACATGAGTTTATGAATGTTCTTTTAATATTTGACACTGCCTCTAAAGTCATAATGTATTCTGAAATATAAAAAGACATAATAGTCTGGAAAAAACAGTGATGGAAGGCATGGTCCCTGGAAAAAGGGGAAGGGGTCGACCTAGACGACGGTGGACCCAGGACATCACAGAGAGTCTGAACTTGTCTTTGGCTGATGCAGGTCGACTTGCCCAGAATCGTGATGCGTTCAGAGCAGCTGTAATGGAGACAACGTTCTGGAAAGAATACGTCACATGATGATGATGAGATATGACACTGCCTTTAAAGTCATAATGTATTCTGAAATGTAGGTATGACACTGCCTCTAAAGTCATAATCTATTCTGAAATGTAGGTATGACACTGCCTCTAAAGTCATAATCTATTCTGAAATGTAGATATGACACTGCCTCTAAAGTCATAATGTATTCTGAAATGTAGATATGACACTGCCTCTAAAGTCATAATCTATTCTGAAATGTAGATATGACACTGCCTCTAAAGTCATAATCTATTCTGAAATGTAGATATGACACTGCCTCTAAAGTCATAATCTATTCTGAAATGTAGATATGACACTGCCTCTAAAGTCATAATGTATTCTGAAATGCAATGTGACAGTGCGAAGACGATGTGTGAAGAAGAATAAGAATTCATGTGTAATGTCGTCATCACTCTCTCTGACCTACTTTCACACACGTTCCGCAGTCACAGAAAAACTCTTGATGACAGGGGTCCCACTTTTATTAATGAAACCCTATCAGGTAGCACATGAATCATACAGAAAAACAATGTTGCCCACAAGTTTACTTTGTAGGTAATTCCTATGCAACACCATATAACCAAGCTATTTAGGTATTCTCTATGTAACACCATATAACCAAGCTATTTAGGTATTCTCTACGTAACACCATATAACCCAGCACAGACTGCTGGACTCCCTGAAATAAAATAAAACAAAATAAACTAGCATCTTTCTAATGGATAAACATCATCTACATAATAATACATACATATGTGTGAAAATATGCTAGTAGATGCACTTAAATGATCATGTGTGTGTGTGTGTGTTGTGTGTTCATGCAGGTCTGTGTATGTGTAATCATACAATAAACATATCTCAGTCAACAATAATGCCTTCATACTCCTACTAAATACTAACTACATCATCACGCAAGAGAAAACTTAAATGAAACACTTCTATCTATGATGAAATATTCCACACAGCGCACTGGTCTAAATGACATCAATTTATCAGTATCTTAGAGGTCTAGCTGCTCTAAAGCAAAAGGAGATATATACTCTATTCTTACAGCTCTGTACTAAATGTAATAGGCATAGGCTACTCACGGAGCTAGAAGCTATGCTAATCTTCCTCTTACAAAAATCACTGATGTAAAATTAACCACACTTACAGCTCACAAGAATGCAATATAACCATTACTTAACACTACACAAATAATAATAATAATGGTAATAAGTACACACTTGTATACAGCGCAATGCGACACTAGAATTCCTCTTATAAATTCACTTAGTATTCTACACATTTAACACACAGTCTCACAGTTGAAAATAGCGATGAGATATACGTGAAATTACACTAGAAAACACATACATCGCAAATCAGCTTCTATCAAACTGTTATAGATAGACAAACTCAAAAAAAAGCAATAACTCTTAAACCTGAAATGTCTAATATTACTAAATCTAAAGTATTATAAAAATGTACTCATATGTAAGCATACCTCTTTGTCGTTAGTTCTCTTAGCTCAGACGCAACATATGCAATATCAAATTCTCTACCTCACTGGTGTATCATACCGAGGATGCATATCGCACAAAAGATGATCTGGCTCCTTCTCAACTCTGACTCGACTCTCTCACTGTTTCAGTTTAAATCCACATATCCACTCCTGTACCACATGATAGCCACGTCAAAATGTCAGGCAAAGCTCCGCCCATCCCTCTAGGGAGCAAATCAGGAGTCCTATGCTCAGTTTGGATGACATGAGATCACATCTTAGTAAAGATTATCTTCCTAATCATCTACACTTCAAGGTCCGCCCACTAGAGGTAACATTCCCACAATATCTGTTGCCAGAGTCACACTTCTTATGGTTTTGTGCTCAGAAGATGTGTTATCAGACAGCGCCAGGATGTCTAACAACCGAGGGCTGTCTCCCATTACATCTTCTGCATCTCACATGTTTGTCTTCTTCACAGATGGCAAAGGTGTGTTTCGTTTAAATCGCCCATTCCCGTGTGAGAATGCCAGCATGAGCACAAATATACATCGTAGACCAGATAGAAAATTAATTACGCCGTCTAAAATTACATCTTTCTGGCCACACGGTCACAGTAGATATGACACTGCCTCTAAAGTCATAATCTAATCTGAAATGTAGATATGACACTGCCTCTAAAGTCATAATCTGTTCTGAAATGTAGATATGACACTGCCTCTAAGGTCATAATCTATTCTGAAATGTAGATATGACACTGCCTATAAGGTCATAATCTATTCTGAAATGTAGATATGACACTGCCTCTAAAGTCAAAAGCTATCTTAAATATAGATATGACACTTTTAAGCTCAACTTTCTCACAGAGTGTGGCATATCTACACAGATACCATCTATTCAACATGCTAAAGATAGGAACTACCAATGAGTGTGACTGTGGCACTGATAAAATGACCACTGAACTTCTGTTTCATAGATGCTCAACATTTGAGGAACAGAGAAAACACATATGACCATCACTAGAACCATTCCTAGAAAAGCTCTATGGAGATGGAAATAACCTCAAGCTGACCACTGCTTTCTTTGAACATATTCAAGCAGACGTCTGAGAGTTTACGGGGAAAAAAAAAAGAAGAAGAAAACCAAAACAACTTTTAACTAAATGTGTCTATTTTAATAACGTGTTTTTGCCATTCTAGAAGTCACAAAAAGGTTTCCAATTCCACAAGAATTTGAAAGATCCTTCCTCTGACTCATAAATCACCTTAAAATCCTGTCATGTTACCAATCACTGTATTGTTCATTCATAACCCTCCACTCCCAAAGGAGCATAGGCCTTCAACAAACACATGCCAAGTCCTCCTGTCACGTGCCATCATCTCAAGTTCTTTCCATGTTCTCCTCATCATTTTCACCTCTGTTTCCAGCTCTCTTCTCCATGTGCTTCTTGATCTACCTCTGCCTCTCTTGCCCTGGGGGTTCCAGAACAAGGACTGCCTTGTAATGCTATCCACAGGTTTCCTCAGTGTGTGTCCTGTCCATCGCCATCATCTTTTTCTCATCTCTTGTTCCACTGGCACTTGTCTAGTTCTTGTCCTCAGTTCCACGTTTGTAACCTTGTCATACCATTTTAATCCCTCTATTCTACGCAAGCACCCATTTGTGAAAGTCTGTAGCTTTTTGGTTGTTGTCTTTGTTGTTCTCCATGTCTCAGAGCCATACAATAGGACTGACTTCCCAAGTTGAAGATTCTTATTTTCGTGTTGGATCCGATTTCTCTTGATCTCCATATATTTCCCAATGCAATGAATGCTCCTCTTGCTTTTTGTATTCTTATTTTGATATCACTGTCTGTCCCTCCAACTTTGTCTATATTGCTGCCAAGATATGTGTACGATTCTACATCTTGTATTGGTGTTTCTTCAAGTTCAACCCTGTTATCATTACCTGCATTTATTCTCATTATTTTTGTCTTTTCCCTGTGTATTTTCAGACCCAATTGCTGTGACCTCTCATCGAGTGTTTTCAATTTGTCCTGCATCTGATTACGGTTATGGGTCAGAAGAGCCAAGTCATCAGCAAAATCCAGATCATCCAACTGCTTAGTCAGAGTCCACTGGATTCCATTTCTGTTGTGTGTTGTCGATGATCTCATAACCCAGTCTATTGCTAGTAAGAAAAGAAATGGAGACAAGAGGCATCCCTGTCACACTCCTGTTCTTATCCCAAATGGTTCTGTAAGCTGTCCTTCGTGAAGAACTCTGCATGTCATGTCTTCATATGTTTTCTTTATTAAATTAATGATCTTCAGGGGAACTCCATAATGCCTCATCAATTTCCAAAGTGATTCTCTGTCTACACTGTCAAATGCCTTTTCGTAGTCCACAAATCCGATGTATAGTGGTGAATTCCATTCCAGACTTTGTTCAACTATTATTCTCAAAGTGGCTATCTGGTCTGTACATGATCTGTTTTGTCGAAAATTTGCTTGTTCATCTCTCAGTTTCTTGTCTAGGGACTCTTTTAATCTCTCAAGGATAATCCTGTTTAATACTTTTCCTGGCACTGATAGTAACATTATTCCTCTATAATTTGTGCAATCTTGTAAATTTCCCTTCTTAGGCAACTTAACCAGATATCCTTCCTTCCATTCTGCTGGTATCTCTTCCTTTTCCCAGACTTTACCAAGTAATTTATATAACATCTCTGTAGCCGTGTCAACTAGTGAAGCAAGTGAACAGTATAAGTCATGAATATGGACTCGACATTAATATTGAGAAAACAAAAACTATGATAATTAGCAAAACAGACGATAAACCCACATTAAAGATAAGCGTAAATGGGAAAATCCTGGAACAAGTCAAGAGCTACGTATATCTTGGTCATATAATAACAGGAGATGGCAGATGTGAAACAGAAATCAAGAAGAGAATAGGAATGGCCAAAGCTACATTCAACAACATGAAACATATACTGACATCCAAACAGTTATCTCACAAATTAAAACTGAGAATCATAAAGTGTTATATATATTCTGCATTTCTGTATGGTGCAGAAACATGGACGATGAATAAGCATTTGGAAGAAAGAATTGAGGCTCTTGAAATGTGGATATATAGAAGAATGGGGCGTATCTCATGGAAAGAGATGAAAACAAATAAGGAGATTCTAGAAAAATCTAGGTATGAAAAGAGAACTAATGAGGGAGATCAAAGTTCGGCAGCTAAAATACTTTGGCCACATAAAAAGGCATAACACCTTGCAGAAGACCATAACAGAAGGGAGAGTAAAGGCAAACATGCAAGGGGAAGACAGCGCTATAAGTGGGAAGATAACATCAAGAGATGGACAGGAAAGAGTCTATCAGAGTGCACCACCAAGACAAGAGACAGAAGACGTTGGAGATCCATTACAGCCAACCTTCGTTGTGGAGATGGCAACTGATGATGATGATGATGTAGCCGTGTCGATATCTGCTTTGATGGCCTCTGCTGGAATGCCATCAGGTCCAGACGCTTTTCCATCTCTTAGAAGCTTTATGGCTTTCTTTATTTCTTCCTTCATTGGTCTTTCACCGTTAATTTGTAGCTCTTCTTCTGCTGGCTGGATGTCCGGGGGGGTTTTGTGGAGCTGGCCTATTGAGAAGGTCCTCAAAATATTCTGTCCACCTCTTCATTTGCTCTTGCATATTGCTGAGCAGTTTTCCATTCTTGTCTTTTATGAGGCAACTTGTTTGCTTGTATTTCCCTGTTAGCTTCTTTGTGCTGCTATACAGTTCTCTCATATTTCTTTTGGCTGCAGCATTGTAAAGTGCAATCTTTACTATCTTGCAATATAATACATTTATATACTTATTATGTTCGCAAATATTTTGTAAACAAAGTATTTCCTTTTTTAAGTGCTTAAGGAGAAGTCATTTTTGAGTTACTTCCCTTGAAAGGAGTTCCGTCATCTTCGATCGGACTCCGCGGACGGATCTAGGCCTACTGCGATTTATTCTTTGCCTGGGTAGGAATAGATTGTTCTTGCTTCAGTATATCTATGGCCTGAATTTATACGTAGTGTTTGTATGAGTAGGACGAGTCTGTCTTATATATGTATATCTTTACATTTCTAAGTCGAACTATGTTGGTTGTCGCTAGAAAAGGTCAAAGGCTATGCAGCGGAAGTATCGCTAGCAGGGGTGTGATTCATGGCTGTCATCCTGTCGGGATGTCGAATTTTGTTGTAGCCGGCTTATTGCCGAAAAAGTGATCTATAAGTAAATGGGGAAAAGTGATAGTCATTTAGACATGTTGTATGTACTTTACCCCAGTGTTTATTCTCTTTTGCCAAGGAATGGCAAAGTTATATTTCGCATAGAAAGGTAAAACCACAATTTATTATGAACTTGGGCTTCGCCATCGTTGTCGATAAGCAGATGCACAGTGGTACTTTTGAAAAGAATATTTATTCAAAGGAAGATGACATTCCTATGTATCAGCACTAGATTATATGATATTATTCAATTACCTCTATGACAGAAGCTATGAAGAAATGAGGACATTTAACGAATGACCAATTTTGGTCTGTATCCAATAGTGAGTGAAGCTCACGAGAGAAGCACAGCCATGTTGAAATCCATATACTTTGTATTTATCGAGTGAGAAAAAGGGATGCCTGTACTATCGCTCGATGAACCAAGAGATCACTGCTACATGTGAGAACCCATGTCTGGGATTCCTATATCTTTATGAAAAATATATATATTGAACTTTACGTGAAGGGATATTCGCTAGACGAGGTTAGGTCTAGGAGCCTTCCTATATATTGGTTATGGTCTGACGTGCCCAGTCAGTAAAGCCAGATGATTTACATGATGGAACTCTGAATGCTTATTTACGAATGCTCCATTATGATATTTGCCAAGCATGAATGCTAACTTAAGATGATATTCCTGTGATCAACATTATGCTGTCTATGTCGACATTTGTTCCTGTAACCATACACGTACTGTCCAAGTGTGCGTCTCATTAAATGTTATAAAAAGACCACCGTAGTTCCAGTACTTCTTGAATTCGAACAGTGTGAGTATGAGTGATGTACTACCAACCTGTCAACTCTATCGAATCATTCTACCATTCGCGTTCTGACATTCAGATACACACTCATTGTCTACACTCACATTCTTGTCAGAGCATCATCACGTTCCAGGACAAGATGACCTGTATGACCAAAACTGTGCTGGGTTTAATGAGTTGACAATCGTTACACTTTACCACACCAGTCCCAACATCTACATTTAACAACTACTGGACAGTATGAGTTAACAACTGGTGTGCCAGCTTCCTGGGTCAACCTGCACAGTGACCATATTGAGAAGTAAAACTACTGAGACCAGACGTTCCTTGGGGTCTGTTACGACACACAAATACATCAACAGTACAACTCTACAGTGATGTCAGCGTGACCTGTCCTGTCGAGAGTATGCAGTAACTAGGTCAGCGTTTGTTGACATTTGGTTCGTTGGACATTTGCCATACAACTGACAGTGTTACACAGCAAGCTTGGTTGAAACATAGAACATTACACATCAGGACTGGAGAATATTTGACAGTGTTTGCGAAAGGAAATGTTATTGAACTGAGAAGTCCTACATCGATTGTTATCATTCACATCAACGATGGAGCTTCTATTTCTGTGTTGAATTTAAAATAATTAGACCAGAAGTATTTGTTTAATAAAGTACCACAGTACTGTACTATTAGGCAGTGTAACTGAGCCTTCTTTCCAACACATTCTTTCTGCAACACTCTATTTACATCATATTGCCATACTATTTATGCATTTATGTATTTATGTTTAAATATTTATATGTGATATTTGTTTGTATCCAGCGGGTTGTTGTTTTGGTTGGGCGGTGTCACACAACAGAGTATCCCACGTAATAGAGGGTCTGATGTGTGCGTTTCTATAGGTGCAATTTTCTTGATTGAAAATTTGCTGCGACAGCTGTTGCTATTAGTGTTAGCTGTGAAGACTGTACTCATTGTTGTTTTTGTAATATTCCTCTGTTCTTTAGTTTGTTTTGATTTGTTTGTAATTTGTTGGTCTACCCTATTCTATCTTTCAGTTCTATTCTCAATTTATATTTATATACTGTGGCGTTATTTGTATTTGTTATCCTCTTGCGGTTTATCTTTTATTGTTTTTCCCATTTGATTTATTTCATTTCCGCAAATGTTTTCATGTTCTTCTGTATAACTGTTTTGTTTTGTGCCTGATCGACATACACTATTTAAAATATAGTTGATCATATAAATTGATGTACAAGAATCAACTGATAGTTAATTGCTATTACTAAAGGTACACAGTTGATGATATAAAACACTATTTCTGGTGCACTGCACTTATATTATAGAGTGAACCAGCAACTTATAGCTGTTATTATATAAGGATTTATACAAGACCTTTGTAAGGCTTGTTTCCCACAGTGATTGGGATAGTTAAGTACTATTTTCCACAGGTTACAAAGTTATCATACAAGGTCTTTGATTAAGACTAAGAAAGTGAATTTATTTACTTTTGCAAATTACTGATCTTATTAGACAAGATGTCTACATTAGATTATTTTATCACACAAGGCAAGGCTCTTGATAAGACTGGTCAGCAATTAGAAGAATGGGCAGTTGCTCAATATGACAAAGCATTAGCTGCAGAAGAGAGAAAATTAGCAGCTGAGGAAAAAAAATTACAAAGAGAGGATGAACAAAAGAAATTGCAGATACAGACTGATGAAAAAAGATTCCAGATGGAAATGGAAAAAGAGAAAAGAAAAGATGAGGCTGCTGCAGAAGAGAAAAGATTACAAATGGAAGCTCAAGAGAAAAAAGCAATAAGAGAACATGAACACCAAAAAGAACTTTTAGCATTTGAGTTAGAAAAGTTAAAGTTAACAAACATAAGTAATGTTAATCAAGCATCTGGTGGTAATGGTAAACCCTTTACTTACAAGGTCAAGGTACCAGCGTTCAACCCTTCCAGTGATGACATAACATTCTGGCTAAATAGATTTGAACGCTCGTGTCGAGCCCATAATGTGGACAAATCACAATATGCTAACCAGTTATCAGAAAATCTGAAAGGTGATTCTCTGACTAGTTTAAGTTTGGTTGAAGAGGCTGACAAAGATAACTATGATGTTATTAGGGCAGCCTTATTAAAGAAGTATCAGTTGTCTGAAGAGGGTTATCGGAAGTTGTTTAAGACAATGGTGCCTGAGGCAGGTGTAGAATTCTCAGAATTCATTGCAAGGACACGTCTTACATTTGATCGTTGGATTGAGCTATCCAAAACAGAAAAGACTTATGAAGCCCTTATGGACTTGATACTCAGAGACAAGATTATGTCAAGTATAAATAAACCTTTCCTCGAATTCTTACATGAGCGTAAACCTAAGTCTCTAAAAGAAATGGAACAGTATTGTACCCAATACGTCACTGCACATCCGGACGTAGCTATTAGCAACAGTAAGGTTAAAGAAGGTATGCCAGTTGCTTCTGCAACACCATACAACCCTAATCACTCTCACAAATTCCAAGGACCTCAAAATAGGTTTAATAAAAAAGGTAACTATTACAGTTATCAGAACCAAGGTAACCAATCATTTCAGGGTTCTTCTTCGAATACCTGGAGAAGAGCTGACAGCCCTCGATTCAGGGGTGGTCATAATTACAGGAACTTTCGCAAAGGAAGTCATTCTAGAAACTATCCAAGTTTTCCTTCATGGAGACAACAAGATCATAATTACCGAGATACTCATTATAATGAATATGATGATAGTAACCAAAGGAGCTATGATTCAAACCCGAGTAGGGGTTATAATAGTGGAAACAATGATAAGTACAGAGGCAATAATAACAGAGGTAGAGCACAATTCAAAAAACATAAAGCTCATTACCAGGCGAACTCTGCACAGCAAGAGTCCCACGAAGCCTATAAACAAAATAAAGATAATGATGACTCTAATAATATGGCATGTGCCGCTTTTGATTTTGGGAGAGCATCTCAGTGCCCCCAATGCAAAACATTATTTGAGCCAACCACAGTGTCTACTTTAAGCTGTGGCCATCCTCTTCCCGCTCTTCCTGCGTCAATCGCGCATGATGGGAGAGGTTCTCTTGTCTTACACAAAGGTTTAGTAAATGACAATCCAGTCTCAGTACTTTTTGATTCTGGATGCACAACTATTGGGGTTAGGCAGTCACTCATAGATCCTTCTCATTCTACAGGCAAAGTAGTCAAATGCGTAACATTTGGCGGCACCATAGAGAAATACTCTACCGCTATCATTAGGATTGCTACTCCTTTCTTCACAGGAGATGTACACGCATGTCTTTTGCCGAATCCGATCGCTGATCTTATCATCGGTCGCATTCACGGAGTCAAAGAATGCACTCCGGAGCAAATTTCCGTTTGGGAAAATCAAAATATGCAATCTGCTAATGCGGTAGTCACTAGAGCTCAAGCTCTCAATATGCCTGAAACTTCATCTGTTGAAGATAATGAAGTGCATAACCAAGATGATCCCTTGGTAATTTCTCGTGACTCGTTTATAAAACAACAAGAAGAAGATCCGACTCTTAAGAAATTCTTCACTCTTGTAACGAAAGGTGATCCGAATAAAGATTCAAATTGTAAATCTTGGATTACAATGAAGAATGGCGTACTTGTACGTATGGTGCAAGACTCCACTAAGTCAAGTCATTCTCAGATTCTTGTACCCAAGAATTTGAGAGTTAAGATCTTACAACATGCACACGACTCTCAGTGTGCTGGTCACATGGGTTTTTCCCGTACAAAGTCAAGAGTTCTTGCGGCTTTCTTTTGGCCTTTTGTGAACAAGGACATACGGATCTATTGTCGATCCTGTAAAGTATGTCAAGAAGTCAAATCCAAAGGTCCTCGTCATGCTGCGCCTATTCAGGCTGCAGATATTCCTATTCGTCCATTCCAGAAAATGGCGATAGACATCATTGGTCCATTCAAGATCAAATCTGCTAGAGGACATCAGTTTATCTTAACGTGTGTAGACATGTGCACACGTTGGCCAGAGGCTATCCCTCTAAAGAGCATTACTACCGCTGACATTGCAGATGCTCTTTGGCTTATATTTTCTCGGCTGGGATTCCCCGGAGAAATATTATCAGATCATGGCACCCAACTGATATCGGATACCATGTCTCAAGTAATGTCTACTCTACAGATAGAGAGATCTTTGAGTAGCATCTATCATCCTATGTCCAATGGGATGGTCGAGCGACTAAATAGAACACTTAAGAACTTATTAGGGAAGATAACTGAGGATCATCCTCAAGATTGGGATAGGGTTTTACCCGCGGCCCTCTTCGCGTACAGAGAGGTCCCCAATGAACATACAGGGTTTTCTCCCTTTGAACTTGTCTTTGGCGCGCGACCGCGCGGCCCAATGTCTTTGCTGCATGATCTTATAACAGCTGACAATATTGACGATGACACAAAATCTTCTTACGAGTATGTCATCGCGCTGAGACAGAAGATTATCGAAGCATGCAAATTGGCAACGTCCTCTTCTGAATTTGCTAAGCAGAAGGCAAGACAATTTGCTAATAAGAAGAGAACTTTACGACAACTTTGTCCTGGTGACAAAGCATTTGTTTTGCTACCTTGTCGTGAAAATAGACTCCTTATTAGTTGGAAAGGTCCGTACGATATAATATCGAAAATTTCAGATGTTGACTACATCGTCGATATTAACGGGAAGCATAAAACCTTCCACATCAATATGCTTACGGAGTTCCATGAACGTCCTGACTATCTACAGCCTATTTTCCAGGCAACGGACGATTCTCATGTCAAACATGGTCATTACTCATCACTGTCTGTAATACAGGATGAGGAAACAAGTTTTTCGGATGTTAATCTTCCGCTTCCAATGATCCCACTTCATTCTAGTGAATCATGGAAAGACGTTACTGTTTCTCCTGATTTGTCTCTAGGAGAACGGCGACAAGTTTCGTCTATGTTACAAACATTTCAGGATGTCCTCACTGACATCCCTGGACAAACTCATGTCATTGAGCATGACATTGTTCTAACTGAACATACTCCAATTAGGGTTAGACCTTATCCTATCCCTATACATTTCCAAACACAGGTTGAAAAGGAGTTGGATGAAATGATAGATTTACAAATAATCGAACCATCCACTTCTGCATATTCTTCGCCGATGGTTATTGTTCGAAAAAAAGACAATAACATACGTCTTTGCGTTGACTATCGCAAATTGAATCAAGTTACGAAGTTCGATGCTGAACCTATGCCTTTACTAGAAGAGTTACTTACTCGTCTTTCTAAATCGCATTTTTTCACTAAACTTGATTTGTCTAAAGGATATTGGCAAGTTCCATTATCCGAACGCGCCAAACCTCTTACCGCTTTCTCTACTCCCAGAGGCCTTTTCCAATGGAATTTTATGCCTTTCGGCCTTATGAACGCACCAGCTACATTTGTACGCATGATGCGTCGAATCCTATCGTATCGGTCAGATGTCATTGCTTATCTAGACGACATCTGTCTTTTCAGCGATACTTGGGAAGATCACTATTCAGGGTTAGTTGAATTATTATCAACTCTGCGTGAGTATAACCTGACAGCAAAACCATCTAAAGCTTGTATTGGCTTTAGCGAAATTGCTTTCTTAGGCCATCGAGTAGGTCACGGTTTCTTGAAGACAGAAGACCATAATATCACTAAGATACTTAACATCTCTATCCCTAGGACTAAAAAGCAAGTGCGAAGTCTTTTAGGTCTCATACAATTTTATGGACGTTTCATTCCGAATCTGTCCTCTATCATGGCACCTCTCTCTACACTATTAAAGAAAGGGTCGCCTAACATGGTTCACTGGTCTCATGAATGCCAATCTTCACTAGAGAAGATCAAAACTATGTTTTCATCACCACCTATTTTAGTGTTACCTACAACAGATAAGACATTTGTTCTTCGTAGTGACGCTTCATCCACTGGGATTGGAGCGGCACTAATGCAAGAGTACTCTGGAACTCTGCATCCTGTAATGTATATATCCAGAAAACTTAATGCTGCAGAAAGGAATTACTCGGTTTTAGACCGTGAATTATTGGCAATGGTTTGGTCAATTCTCAAACTCCAAAGATTCCTTCTGGGCGCGCATTTCGTAGTGGAAACTGACCAAAAAGCTCTTACGGCTATCCAAAGTAAGAACTTGAAGAGCTCGAGATCAACTCGATACGCAATCGCTCTTCAACCTTTTCATTTCTCGGTACGAGCTATCCGTGGTTCAGAAAATGTGATGGCGGACATTCTGTCCAGATGCCCACATGATGCCACTTAACTGTTAAATATTGGATCTTTTTAATATGTATAACTTTACAACAGTTATTTTTTGTTTCTTTACTAAGATACACATTTGTAATTTAATAATAGAATGATGGTATCGCTACTTAGCGGTTTATTGATGTTTATTCACCGCTGTTCTTTGATGATTGTTTCTTCATAAATCATAAATTTAAGATTATAGTGTGAATTTTTGGTATGCATTGTATAATTACCAGAATTGTATTATACGTACATCACACCTTCCTGGAAACATTTATTCGTAGAGAAACAATTTCTCTCAGATTTTGAGATATATTCTCACCGGTCATATTAGGAATTATAGTTATTCCTGATATTTTCATCTGCGCAGTATTCTTGCGTTGTGAGCCTATTCTACGTTGCTCCTAGATGTATTTAAAAAAAAATTTTTTTTTTTTTTTCCCGGGAGGTGTGGTAAGACTGTAAAGTGCAATTTTTACTATCTTGCAATATAATACATTTATATACTTATTATGTTCGCAAATATTTTGTAAACAAAGTATTTCCTTTTTAAGTGCTTAAGGAGAAGTCATTTTTGAGTTACTTCCCTTGAAAGGAGTTCCGTCATCTTCGATCGGACTCCGCGGACGATCTAGGCCTACTGCGATTTATTCTTTGGCTGGGTAGGAATAGATTGTTCTTGCTTCAGTATATCTATGGCCTGAATTTATACGTAGTGTTTGTATGAGTAGGACGAGTCTGTCTTATATATGGATATCTTTACATTTCTAAGTCGAACTATGTTGGTTGTCGCTAGAAAAGGTCAAAGGCTATGCAGCGGAAGTATCGCTAGCAGGGGGTGTGATTCATGGCTGTCATCCTGTCGGGATGTCGAATTTTGTTGTAGCCGGCTTATCGCCGAAAAAGTGATCTATAAGTAAATGGGGAAAAGTGATAGTCATTTAGACATGTTGTATGTACTTTACCCCAGTGTTTATTCTCTTTTGCCAAGGAATGGCAAAGTTATATTTCGCATAGAAAGGTAAAACCACAATTTATTATGAACTTGGGCTTCGCCATCGTTGTCGATAAGCAGATGCACAGTGGTACTTTTGAAAAGAATATTTATTCAAAGGAAGATGACATTCCTATGTATCAGCACTAGATTATATGATATTATTCAATTACCTCTATGATAGAAGCTATGAAGAAATGAGGACATTTAACGAATGACCAATTTTGGTCTGTATCCAATAGTGAGTGAAGCTCACGAGAGAAGCACAGCCATGTTGAAATCCATATACTTTGTATTTATCGAGTGAGAAAAAGGGATGCCTGTACTATCGCTCGATGAACCAAGAGATCACTGCTACATGTGAGAACCCATGTCTGGGATTCCTATATCTTTATGAAAAATATATATATTGAACTTTACGTGAAGGGATATTCGCTAGACGAGGTTAGGTCTAGGAGCCTTCCTATATATTGGTTATGGTCTGACGTGCCCAGTCAGTAAAGCCAGATGATTTACATGATGGAACTCTGAATGCTTATTTACGAATGCTCCATTATGATATTTGCCAAGCATGAATGCTAACTTAAGATGATATTCCTGTGATCAACATTATGCTGTCTATGTCGACATTTGTTCCTGTAACCATACACGTACTGTCCAAGTGTGCGTCTCATTAAATGTTATAAAAAGACCACCGTAGTTCCAGTACTTCTTGAATTCGAACAGTGTGAGTATGAGTGATGTACTACCAACCTGTCAACTCTATCGAATCATTCTACCATTCGCGTTCTGACATTCAGATACACACTCATTGTCTACACTCACATTCTTGTCAGAGCATCATCACGTTCCAGGACAAGATGACCTGTATGACCAAAACTGTGCTGGGTTTAATGAGTTGACAATCGTTACACTTTACCACACCAGTCCCAACATCTACATTTAACAACTACTGGCCAGTATGAGTTTAACAAGCATCTTCTGCCTCTCTTGCCAACTCCTCAATATACTTCCTCTTGTCTCTTTTGATACTTCTTTTTACTTCTTTGTTTGCTTCTGTGTACACTTCTTGAGCCTTGGCTTTGGAACTTCTGGTTTTGCTTGTGTTTAAATCTGCTTTCTTGTTTTTTCTGTCTTTTATCTTATTGATGATTTCTTTTGTTATCCATGCTTTTTGTTGTCGTTTCCTTTTCCCCAGTATTTCTTCACATGTCTCATTCCATACCGTTTTGATTTGCTGCCAATAGTCTTCTGTATTCTCTACATCTTCCAGCTGTTGGAGCACTTGGAATTTGTTGGATATTGTGACAGCAAATTTGTCTCTTGTTTCTTGATTTCTTAGATGTCCTACATTAAATGTATTGTGCATCAATGATATTTGGAAACTCTACAGGTAGTATTACAACAGTAGGTGATCTGATCATCAGAAGTTGCCCCTCCTCCATCAAATAAGTGTTTTGGCCTTTTTACCAGCATAACACTCTAGGGGGAGGGGGGAAATCATGTCTCCTAAGTGTCATTCACCGGAAGAATTTTTTTTTTTTTTTCGCTTGCGCTGGAAATTGAATCCATTCTACTTTGGTTGCTATTTCCAAATCAGCAATTTATTCCTGGATTTATCCATTCAGCCAACTAAATGGGGTTGTGACAAACTGACCTGGATGTAAGGATAAAATAATTCTGACCTGAATGTAAGAATAAGATCATTATAAACATGAAAACAGTTATCTAATCAATGGAACTAAGACTCACTTCAGGTTTTGAGGCATCAGTTGGCGTTGGTACTGGTGACTTTGGTACTGGTGACTTTGGTGCTGTGGGTGGTGGTACTTTCTTCTTTGGCAAACCAAATAAATCATCCTCATTGTCATCATCTGCTCCTCCAAACAAGTCCGTGGCTGAAAGTTTATAATTATTGTCATTATAATCTGCCTGTTAGTGTCTCACATGGACAGGTGTAATAATTATTGTAACAAGTTGCTTGATTAGCTCACAAAGATATGGGATATATGATTATTGTCATTATAATTCGTGACCATCTCATACGGGCAATGTTACTGTCTGTATAAGAAACTCTGAAACATGAGAACAACAAAAACAACAACAGAAAGACCACAAAAGACATGCAGCAGACAAGTGAAGACAGAAATAACAGGGATGAAGAAGAGACAGAACGACCTTGAGCTGAATACACGGGACTGGAGGATTTGGCATACGTCTGCTGAAAGCCTATGCTTCTTGGGGTGCTGAAGGATGATGATGATGAAAAGCTGAATGAACATCTCACACACACATCACACACACACATATGCAGTGATTGTTTATCTCACACACATGCAGTGATTGTTTATCTCACACACATGCAGTGATTGTTTATCTCACACATATGCAGTAACTGTTTATCTCACACACATGCAGTGATTGTTTATCTCACACACATGCAGTAATTGTTTATCTCACACACATGCAGTAATTGTTTATCTCACACACATGCAGTGATTGTTTATCTCACACACATGCAGTGATTGTTTATCTCACACACATGCAGTAATTGTTTATCTCACACACATGCAGTGATTGTTTATCTCACACACATGCAGCGATTGTTTATCTCACACACATGCAGTGATTGTTTATCTCACACACATGCAGTGATTGTTTATCTCACACACATGCAGTAATTGTTTATCTCACACACATGCAGTGATTGTTTATCTCACACAAATGCAGTGATTGTTTATCTCACACACATGCAGTTATTGTTTATCTCACACACATGCAGTAATTGTTTATCTCACACACATGCAGTGATTGTTTATCTCACACACATGCAGTAATTGTTTATCTCACACACATGCAGTAATTGTTTATCTCACACAAATGCAGTTATTGTTTATCTCACACACATGCAGTGATTGTTTATCTCACACACATGCAGTGATTGTTTATCTCACACAAATGCAGTGATTGTTTATCTCACACACATGCAGCGATTGTTTATCTCACACACATGCAGCGATTGTTTATCTCACACACATGCAGCGATTGTTTATCTCACACACATGCAGCGATTGTTTATCTCACACAAATGCAGTGATTGTTTATCTCACACACATGCAGCGATTGTTTATTTGCTGTTTACATGTTTGTCTGTAACTACATTAATCTTCTTTTTTTATTGTTAATATTTATTTCTGAGTGTAAACACTTCTGTTGGCACTGCTAAAAATAAAAGTTTCTGATTTTTAACTGCTACAACTTGCTTGAGTAGAGTTTGTATTTCCTAACCAAAATAAGATATTTCTAAGCAAACGTACGAGGTTTTGGTCTAGTACTTTCATCCTGTTTTTCTTTCAGCAACAATTTGGGTTTTGGTTTGGGTTTTGGTGCAGCTTCTGGCGGTGTCGCTTTTTCTATGTCTTTTTTTTCCTCTTCTTTCTCGTCAGGTTCTTCAACTTTTCTCTTCTTGAGAAAAACAGACGGGTCTAAACCACCAAACATGGAGACAGCTCCAGCAGGTTTCTTCGGTTTTGTGGATTCAGGCTTCGGTGGTGTAACTTCCTCCTGTGTAGAGTGTATGATAAATATGATGATGAGTGAATGATAAGTCAAATGGCAGCAATATTTTGATGAGTAGCGATAAATAGGACAAGGATTACAGTGATGTACTTGTGATGTATTTATGATGATAAGCCCAGTTATAAGTAAGACCATGAGTGCAGTGATAGGCATGATGATGATAAGTAGTGATAAGTGTGATGATGAGTGCAAAGATAAGAATGGTGAGCACAGTTATAATGATAATGATAAGTGCAATGATAAGTATGATGTATGTAATTATAATTTAATGATGAGTGCAATGAAACATGTGATAAGAGTATACTGATAAGTGTAACAATAAGTACAGTGATAAGCACGATGAGGAGAGCAGATATATTACGAATAGTATTACAATATAACAATGAATGTGGTTATACATTTTACGGTAACGGTTAAAAGAAGATAAAGTACTCACTAGGACACCAGTATACACAGTAAAGAAAAGTATCCCATGAAGCTCATGACCTCTCACCTCTAAACGACTTCATTACTATTAAGTACTATGCCATCTGGCTTAGGTGATCATGTCTCTTCACAACTTCTGGTCCTGGTGTTCTTTATCTGCTATTGACTCCCTCCATGTTGCTGACCAGTCCAGAATCTGTCCTCTTTTTTGTCTTCTACCTATCTATTAATCTGGCGACGTAAAATTTCATATTTTGACTTCTTTTCTTTTCAAAAACATGAGCACTAATACTCACCTGCTTCGTTCTGACCTTGGCAGCAGATAGTTTCTGTTGCCTCTCTGGACATCTTCATAAACTAACCTCGTCCAGTCCCTGGTGGTCCTTGAACACAATACACTGCAGAAATTGGTTACGAATGTGAGATAATTGCTTACCTGATCAGGTGTGTCTGTTGATTTATCCATTATAACCCCTTCCACCTTTGTCTCAGCGTCAGTTTTAGATGAGGAGAGGTCATCACCAGAATCTTTATCATCATCACCACCAAACAAATCTGAGGCTGCAGAAATCACAGATCAACAAACTAAATTCACAATCAGACAGATCAACAAATTAATTTCACAAAGTCAGAACTAACCCAAAAAAATTAAAATATATTTAAAAATTCTAGAATGGAGAAGGCATACACACTCTATAATGTGAGAACACAAAAGTTCTAATATATAGAACTAACACAAAAGATCTAATATGTAAGAACTAACACAAAGTTCTAATATGTAAGAACTAACCAAAAAATTCTAATATGTAAAAACTAACACAAAAGTTTTAATATGTAAGAACTAACACAAAAGTTTTAATATGTAAGAGCTAACCCAAAAGTTTTAATATGTAAGAACTAACACAAAAGTTCTAATATGTGAGAAATAGCAATGAATACTCTAAAATGTCAGAACATAAAATGTTTAAAATGAAAGAACTAAAATAAATTTCTAAAATGTGAGAAAATACAAAGGCACTGAAGAAGTGTGCTTTATACGACCATTGATACAAGTGACAGTTGTCATATGGAACTGTTGTTGCAGGTGACAGTTGTCATATGGAATCATTGATACAAGTGACAGTTGTCATATGGAACCATTGATGACAGTGACAGTTGTCATATGGAACCATTGATGCCAGTGACAGTTGTCATATGGAACCATTGATACCAGTGACAGTTGTCAAATGGAACCATTGATGCCAGTGACAGTTGTCATATCGAACCATTGATACCAGTGACAGTTGTCATATGGAACCATTGATACCAGTGACAGTTGTCATATGGAACCATTGATACCAGTGACAGTTGTCATATGGAACCATTGATACCAGTGACAGTTGTCATATGGAACCATTGATACCAGTGACAGTTGTCATATGGAACCATTGATACCAGTGACAGTTGTCATATGGAACCATTGATACCAGTGACAGTTGTTATATGGAACAATTGATACCAGTGACAGTTGTTATATGGAACCATTAATACCAGTGACAGCTGTCATATGGAACCATTGATGCCAGTGACAGTTGTCATATGGAACCATTGATGCCAGTGACAGTTGTCAAACGGAACCATTGATGCCAGTGACAGCTGTCATATGGAACCATTGATACCAGTGACAGTTGTCATATGGAACCATTGATACCAGTGACAGTTGTCATATGGAACCATTGATACCAGTGACAGTTGTCATGTGGAACCATTGATGCCAGTGACAGTTGTCATATGGAACCATTGATACCAGTGACAGTTGTCTTATGGAACCATTGATACCAGTGACAGTTGTTATATGGAACCATTGATACCAGTGACAGTTGTCATATGGAACCATTGATGCCAGTGACAGTTGTCATATGGAACCATTGATACCTGTGACAGTTGTCATATGGAACCATTGATACAAGTGACAGTTGTCATATGGAACCATTGATGCCAGTAACAGTTGTTATATGGAACCAATGATGCCAGTGACAGTTGTCATATCAAACCATTGATGCCAGTGACCGTTGTCTTATGGAACCATTCATACTAGTGATAGTTGTCATATGGAACCATTGATACCAGTGACAGTTGTTATATGGAACCATTGATACCAGTGACAGTTGTCATATGGAACCATTGATACCAGTGACAGTTGTCATATGGAACCATTGATACAAGTGACAGTTGTCATATGGAACATTGATACAAGTGACAGTTGTCATATAGAACCAATGATGCCAGTGACAGTTGTCATATGGAACCATTGATGCCAGTGGCAGTTGTCTTATGGAACCATTGATACCAGTGACAGTTGTCATATGGAACCATTGATACCAGTGACAGTTGTCATATGGAACCACTGACAGTTGTCATATGGAACCATTGATACAAGTGACAGTTGTTATATGGAACCATTGATACCAGTGACAGTTGTCATATGGAACCATTGATACCAGTGACAGTTGTCATATGGAACCATTGATATCAGTGACAGTTGTCATATGGAACCAATTGATACAAGTGACAGTTGTTATATGGAACCATTGATACCAGTGACAGTTGTTATATGGAACCATTGATGCCAGTGACAGTTGTTATATGGAACTATTGATGCCAGTGACAGTTGTCTTATGGAACCATTGATACCAGTGACAGTTGTCATATAGAACCAATGATGCCAGTGACAGTTGCCATATGGAACCATTGATACCAGTGACAGTTGTTATATGGAACTGTTAATAGCAGTGACAGTTGTCTTATGGAACCGTTCATACTAGTGATAGTTGTCATATGGAACCATTGATGCCAGTGACAGTTGTCATATGGAACCGTTAATAGCAGTGACATTTGTCTCGTGGAACTGTTCATACTAGTGATAGTTGTCATATGGAACCATTGATACAAGTGACAGTTGTCATATGGAACCATTAATAGCAGTGACAGTTGTCTTATGGAACCGTTCATACTCATGATAGTTGTCATATGGAACCATTGATACAAGTGACCATTGTCATATGGAACCATTAATAGCAGTGACAGTTGTCTTATGGAACCGTTCATACTAGTGATAGTTGTCATATGGAACCATTGATGCCAGTGACAGTTGTCATATGGAACCGTTAACAGCAGTGACAGTTGTCATATGGAACCATTCATAGTAGTGATAGTTGTCATATGGAACCATTGATGACAGTGACAGTTGTCATATGGAACCATTGATGCCAGTGACAGTTGTCATATGGAACCATTGATACCAGTGACAGTTGTCAAATGGAACCATTGATGCCAGTGACAGTTGTCATATCGAACCATTGATACCAGTGACAGTTGTCATATGGAACCATTGATACCAGTGACAGTTGTCATATGGAACCATTGATACCAGTGACAGTTGTCATATGGAACCATTGATACCAGTGACAGTTGTCATATGGAACCATTGATACCAGTGACAGTTGTCATATGGAACCATTGATACCAGTGACAGTTGTCATATGGAACCATTGATACCAGTGACAGTTGTTATATGGAACAATTGATACCAGTGACAGTTGTTATATGGAACCATTAATACCAGTGACAGCTGTCATATGGAACCATTGATGCCAGTGACAGTTGTCATATGGAACCATTGATGCCAGTGACAGTTGTCAAATGGAACCATTGATGCCAGTGACAGCTGTCATATGGAACCATTGATACCAGTGACAGTTGTCATATGGAACCATTGATACCAGTGACAGTTGTCATATGGAACCATTGATACCAGTGACAGTTGTCATATGGAACCATTGATGCCAGTGACAGTTGTCATATGGAACCATTGATACCAGTGACAGTTGTCTTATGGAACCATTGATACCAGTGACAGTTGTTATATGGAACCATTGATACCAGTGACAGTTGTCATATGGAACCATTGATGCCAGTGACAGTTGTCATATGGAACCATTGATACCTGTGACAGTTGTCATATGGAACCATTGATACAAGTGACAGTTGTCATATGGAACCATTGATGCCAGTAACAGTTGTTATATGGAACCAATGATGCCAGTGACAGTTGTCATATCAAACCATTGATGCCAGTGACCGTTGTCTTATGGAACCATTCATACTAGTGATAGTTGTCATATGGAACCATTGATACCAGTGACAGTTGTTATATGGAACCATTGATACCAGTGACAGTTGTCATATGGAACCATTGATACCAGTGACAGTTGTCATATGGAACCATTGATACAAGTGACAGTTGTCATATGGAACATTGATACAAGTGACAGTTGTCATATAGAACCAATGATGCCAGTGACAGTTGTCATATGGAACCATTGATGCCAGTGGCAGTTGTCTTATGGAACCATTGATACCAGTGACAGTTGTCATATGGAACCATTGATACCAGTGACAGTTGTCATATGGAACCACTGACAGTTGTCATATGGAACCATTGATACAAGTGACAGTTGTTATATGGAACCATTGATACCAGTGACAGTTGTCATATGGAACCATTGATACCAGTGACAGTTGTCATATGGAACCATTGATATCAGTGACAGTTGTCATATGGAACCAATTGATACAAGTGACAGTTGTTATATGGAACCATTGATACCAGTGACAGTTGTTATATGGAACCATTGATGCCAGTGACAGTTGTTATATGGAACTATTGATGCCAGTGACAGTTGTCTTATGGAACCATTGATACCAGTGACAGTTGTCATATAGAACCAATGATGCCAGTGACAGTTGCCATATGGAACCATTGACACCAGTGACAGTTGTTATATGGAACTGTTAATAGCAGTGACAGTTGTCTTATGGAACCGTTCATACTAGTGATAGTTGTCATATGGAACCATTGATGCCAGTGACAGTTGTCATATGGAACCGTTAATAGCAGTGACATTTGTCTCGTGGAACTGTTCATACTAGTGATAGTTGTCATATGGAACCATTGATGCAAGTGACAGTTGTCATATGGAACCATTAATAGCAGTGACAGTTGTCTTATGGAACCGTTCATACTCATGATAGTTGTCATATGGAACCATTGATACAAGTGACCATTGTCATATGGAACCATTAATAGCAGTGACAGTTGTCTTATGGAACCGTTCATACTAGTGATAGTTGTCATATGGAACCATTGATGCCAGTGACAGTTGTCATATGGAACCGTTAACAGCAGTGACAGTTGTCATATGGAACCATTCATAGTAGTGATAGTTGTCATATGGAACCATTGATGCCAGTGACAGTTGTCATATGGAACTATTGATGCCAGTGACAGTTGTCATATGGAACCATTGATGCCAGTGACCGTTGTCATATGGAACCATTGATGCCAGTGACAGTTGTCATATGGAACCATTGATAGTTGTCATATGGAACCATTAATACCAGTGACAGTTGACATATGGAACCAATGATACCAGTGATAGTTGTCATATGGAACCATTGATACAAGTGATGTTTATCTTATGGAACTGTTGACACCAATGGCAGTTGTCATATGGAACCATTGATACCAGTGATAGTTGTCATATGGAACCATTGATACCAGTAATAGTTGTCATATGGAACCATTGATACCAGTGATAGTTGTCATATGGAACCATTGATACCAGTGATAGCTGTCATATGGAACCATTGATACAAGTGATGTTTATCTTATGGAACTGTTGACACCAATGACAGTTGTCATATGGAACCATTGATACAAGTGATGTTTATCTTATGGAACTGTTGACACCAATGACAGTTGTCATATGGAACCATTGATACAAGTGATGTTTATCTTATGGAACTGTTGACACCAATGACAGTTGTCATATGGAACCATTGATACCAGTGATAGTTGTCATATGGAACCATTGATACCAGTGATAGTTGTCATATGGAACCATTGATACCAGTGATAGTTGTCATATGGAACCATTGATACCAGTGATAGTTGTCATATGTAACCATTGATACCAGTGATAGTTGTCATATGGAACCACTGATACCAGTGATAATTGTCATATGGAACCACTGATACCAGTGATAGTTGTCATATGGAACCACTGATACCAGTGATAATTGTCATATGGAACCATTGATGCCAGTGACTGTTGCCTTATGGCTACTGGTGACACAGATGCTACATGTCATTGTCAGGGGTGTCTGAGGAAATCAAGAAAGAACACGACTACTGCTCCTTGAAGCATGACATAAATGACGACTAATAAAGTTTTGTCTGGGTTGGCAACCTCATCATGTCAAAAATAATTGTTCCAGAAATGACTGCTATAAGAGTTTGTGCTTTTGTATAGGCTTGCTTAAGGGAATCATCTGTAGAGGTTAGCCATGGTCCATAAGATGTGAAGGGGGAAGCAGTGATGGTGATGGTAATGGTGTTGGTAATGGCATTGGTAATGGTGGTGGTAATGGTGTTGGTAATGGTGGGGGTAATGGTGGTGGTAATGCTGTTGGTAATGGTGGTGGTGGTGGTAATGGTGTTGATAATGGTGGTGGTGTTGGTAATGGTGGTGGTGGTGGTAATGGTGGTGGTAATACAGTTACTATCATAACTGTTCAAACAACAGCTAATGGCATGATGTTATACAGTAAAGATTATAATGGTTGATACAATCAACATCACAATGGTCTCATCAAACATGACCAATCTTATGTGACTTCTTGAGATTATTTTTGTGGGCACAGTTTTATGTGCTTTTTGTGAAATTATTCTAAGTTGAAAGTAGCACTATGGTGTCCACTGCGTGTATTGACCGCCCGGCACTGTCCAGCACAACAGATATAATATTCACTCAATGTAGACACAGAAATGAACAGCTTTGAATGCGAACAAACAAAAAAGTTAATATTAATAAATGGCATGATAATACATATAACAGAAACATAGACAAGAAAATTAATATACTGAGATGTGAAAAAATAAGACAAGAAAATAAATGATATGATTATTCATTAAAAACATAGACAAGAAAATGATATGATTATACATACATTAAAAACACAGACAAGAGAACGATATGATTATACAAACATTAACAACATAGACACAAAAATTAATGATATGATTATACATACATTAACAACATAGACAAGAAAACGATATGATTATACAAACATTAACAACATAGACAAGAGAACAATATGATTATACATACATTAACAACATAGACACAAAAATTAATGATATGATTATACATACATTAACAACATAGACAAGAAAATGATATGATTATACAAACATTAACAACATAGACAAGAGAACAATATGATTATACATACATTAACAACATAGACACAAAAGTTAATGATATGATTATACATACATTAACAACATAGACAAGAAAACGATATGATTATACAAACATTAACAACATAGACAAGAGAATGATATGATTATACATACATTAACAACATAGACACAAAAATTAATGATATGATTATACATACATTAACAACATAGACAATAAAACAATATGATTATACAAACATTAACAACATAGACAAGAGAACAATATGATTATACATACATTAACAACATAGACACAAAAATAAATGACATGATTATACATACATTAACAACATAGACAAGAAAACGATTTGATTATACAAACATTAACAACATAGACAAGAGAATGATATGATTATACATATATTAACAACATAGACACAAAAATAAATAATATGATTATACATACATTAACAACATAGACAAGAAAACGATTTGATTATACAAACATTAACAACATAGACAAGAGAATGATATGATTATACATACATTAACAACATAGACACAAAAATAAATGATATGATTATACATACATTAACAACATAGACAAGAAAACGATTTGATTATTCCTACAATAAAAACATCGACAAGAAAGTGAATGAAAGGGCCCAGCCAGCTGGAAACATACTCGGTTTTGGTTTGGCGACTGGTTCCTTTTCTGGTGACTTCTCCTTCAAGGGTGCATCCTTTTCTTGCTCCTCCACCTCATCTTTGGTGTCATCCTTATCCTTTTCCTCATCTGACTCGGAGGGAGGTTTCCTCTTCTTCAAGAGGGCCGAGGGGTCAAAACCTCCGAACATGGAGACAGCACCGGCTGGTTTTTTTGGTTTCTTCACCTCGGGTTTAACTTCTTCCTGCCGACGAATGAACGGAAAGTATATCAGAAGATTTCTGACAATTATTTCACAAATTTATGTCAGCATTTTCTGATTTTAACCAGTTGTACCAATGTCTTTAAAGTTGGAAATGTGTCAGAATCATAAAAGTATACAAGAATCTTCATCTAGCCAGACGCATAAAATTATATATGACTTCATTTATCTAGACTCAGACATTTATACATGACTTTTCATCTAGCCAGAGTCATAAAGTTATACATGACTCTTCATCTAGCCAAAGTCATAAAGTTATACATTACTCTTCATCTTTCCATACTCAAAATTACAGACATACTCAACTTCATCTAAGTCAGATTCAACAAATTATAAATGACTCTTCATTTAGTCAGACTCACAAAATTATAGACAAACTTTACTTCATCTTGTCAGACCCATACATTATACACGACTCTTCATCTAGTTAGACTGATAACGTTATACATGACTCTTCATGGAGCCGCGTTGGTGTAGTGGTTACCAAACTGCGCTGGCGACCGGGTGACCCAGGATCAAACCCAGGCGAGGATATTTGAAGATTTTTCGTCGACCGGGATCTGGACTGGATTAACTCGAGCCCTGGCGAAGACATTTGAAGAAGTGTCGTCGACCAGGGACTGGCGGTTCCTGAGCCGACCCAGCTCTAATGGGTACCTCAAAAATCGGCAAGTATCTATGCCTGAATGGCGAGGGACACCCGTCTCTGCACAAGAAAAAAAGGGATACTCACGTAAAATTCAGTCTCAGGTTAGACATACTAACCTGAGATTTTGCCTCGAGTAATAGCGGGCGTATGCAAAAAAAAAAAAAAAAAAAGACTTCATCAAGCCAGATTCAGACATTTATACGTGACTTTTTATCTAGTCAGACTCATCAAGTTATGCATGACTCTTCATCTAGTTAGACATAAATTTATATATGACTCTTCATCTAGTCAGACTCATAAAGTGACACATGACTCATGTAGTCAGACTCATAAAGTTATACATGACTCTTCATCTAGTCAGACTCATTAAATTATACATGACCCTTCATCTAGTCAGACTCAAAGTTATACATGACTCTTCATCTAGCCAGACATAAAGTTATATATGACTCTTCATCTAGTCAGACTCATAAAGTGATACATGACTCTTCATCTAGACAGACTCATTGAATTATACATGACTCTTGATCTAGTCAGACTCACAAAGTTATACATGACTCTTCATCTAGTCAGACTCATCAAGTTATACATGACCCTTCATCTAGTCAGACTCAAAGTTATACATGATGTTCATCTAGTCATGGGCAGAGAAATGGCTTATCACAATAAACACAGACAAAACCTCCACAACACTGTTCTCCCTCGCCCCCAAGGACAAATCAGCTAACATACACCTAGGGACAACCGTTATCAAGGAAGAAAGCTACCCCACCTATCTTGGGGTGACATTTGACCAAAGGCTTACATGGAATAAGCATATTGAAAATGCAGAAGGAAAGGCCCGAAGACGACTAGGCATACTCAGAAAATTGGCAGGTACCAACTGGGGAGCAAATGAACGAAATCTAAAGAAGATTTATAGTGGAGTAATAAGACCACACTTAGAGTTTAGCTCAGCAGCATGGTCATCAGCTGCTAACTCACATCTGCAGTCCTTGGACAAGGTGCAAAATCAAGCTCTCAGGCTCATTACAGGAGCCATGAAAACTACACCAATAACAGAGATGCAGAAGGTTGCTGGATTACAGACATTGTCCCATAGAAGAGACACAAAGACCATGATCCAGATGGAAAAGTACAACAGTATGCCAACGCACCCAATGAAGGCAAGACTAGATGATCTGGCATTGGGACGTCTAAAGCGTAGCAGCTTTGTGCATCGGGGAAAAAGACTTATAAGACAGCATCAAGAAGACCTATCTATGAAGACAACACCACTGAAGCCCACCCTATACCCTGTACCATGGGAGCAGGCCAGCAGTGCCCTCCAAATTAATACGTCGGTCAGTGGTCTCACAAGTGGATGTGAGTATAATGATCTGCAAAAACGAACTGCTACATTGAGTATGATCCAAGAAAGCTATCCCGATCAATCATGGATACATGCCTATACAGATGGATCAGCAACTAATGCTGTTAGGAATGGAGGTGCCGGTATCTTTATCTCATATCCTGACAACCACTATGAGACTAGGCACATTCCCACTGGTAAATTCTGTTCCAACTATACAGCTGAGGTTCAAGCTCTAGAGCAAGCTGCAAATATGATTTATAACACCAACTCTGACTGCCACCAGGTAGTCATCCTCACAGATGCACTGTCTGTCCTGCAAGCTCTCAAGGGTGGTAAACTCCCGCATCTGAGAAATGAACTAAACAAGGTAGCTGCCAAAAAGAGAACCATACTTCAGTGGGTACCATCTCATTGTGGTGTACCCGGAAATGAAAAGGCAGATAAACTTGCAAAAAAGGGAGGAGAATGTGAACAAGAAGATAATGAAGTCACATACTTTGAGAAAAAGAGAGCTATCCAGACTATAAGAAGAGAACAGAACCAACCCAAAGACGACTATCACACTCTCGACCGGCAGGGACAGATAACTATTTTTCGACTCAGGACAGGGCATAACAAACTGAATAAACACATGCACAAGTTACGATTGTCTGCTTCACCACTGTGCACATGTGGATTAAACGAACAAACTGCTGAGCATGTTCTACAGGACTGTCCTCTGTATGACCAGTTAAGAAAGATATACTGGCCCAATGACTCAACACTAAATTCAAAGCTATATGGAGTTAAAGAGGAACTTCAAACAACAGTCGAATTCATCATGAGAACTCGTCTGACGGTGTAATCATCAAAGATGCGATCGCAAGAAGAAGAAGAAGATCTAGTCAGACTCATAAAGTGATACATGACTCATCTAGTCAGACTCATAAAGTTATACATGACTCTTCATCTAGTCAGACTCATCAAGTTATACATGACCCTTCATCTAGTCAGACTCAAAGTTATACATGATGTTCATCTAGTCAGACTCATAAAGTGATACATGACTCATCTAGTCAGACTCATAAAGTTATACATGACTCTTCATCTAGTCAGACTCAGACATTTATACATGACTCTTCATCTAACCACATCCATAAAATTATAGACTAAGTAATCTTCATCCAGCCTTATGCATTAAATTAAACATAAAGATGCAGTACTACAGCACAAATGTCCAGAAGAGATGCTGTAAAACCGCTAAAGATTTCATTCTTCTAGTACGGCTTCTCATGACATATGAGACCACAACTACAGCCCCCCCCCCCCCCCCCACACAACGTAGCAAGCCTGCACCAAGGCATTTCATATGTCCTTGTAGCGCTGCTTTCTGTAGCAATTTGTTTCACATGATGAGACTGCCAGGACAAGATCACACCAGTTGCCTTTTATAAAAAATCTGAGGGAGCAGTGGCTCTATTCCTTCTACGTCACCTTAGAGACCAGCACCCACCATCAGGAAAACACGTGGTGTACCACTAAGTTAGAGACCAGACCCCACCATCAGGAAAACACGTGGTGTACCACTAAGTTAGAGACCAGTCCCCACCATTAGGACAACACGTGGTGTACCACTAAGTTAGAGACCAGCCCCCACCATCAGGAAAACACGTGGTGTACCACTAAGTTAGAGACCAGCCCCCACCATTAGGACAACACGTGGTGTACCACTAAATTAGAGACCAGCTCCCACCATCAGGAAAACACGTGGTGTACCACTAAGTTAGAGACCAGCCCCCACCATCAGGACAACACGTGGTGTACCACTAAGTTAGAGACCAGCCCCCACCATCAGGAAAACACGTGGTGTACCACTAAGTTAGAGACCAGCCCCCACCATCAGGACAACACGTGGTGTACCACTAAGTTAGAGACCAGTCCCCACCATCAGGAAAACACGTGGTGTACCACTAAGTTAGAGACCAGCCCCCACCATCAGGAAAACACATAGTGTACCACTAAGTTAGAGACCAGCCCCCACCATCAGGAAAACACGTGGTGTACCACTAAGTTAGAGACCAGCCCCCACCATCAGGACAACACGTGGTGTACCACTAAGTTAGAGACCAGCCCCCACCATCAGGAAAACACGTGGTGTACCACTAAGTTACTACACGTCATACTGCTCACGGACAACACACAAGTATAAAACAATGATGGAATATCTTGAAAGACACAGAATAATAGATCATCCCAGATACTTGTGAGAATGAATCATTAATCAGCATTGGCATATCATTTCAAAATGGGAAAGACATCGAACTGACGGTGCGCTAGAAGAAGATGGATCAAGAGGATGAAGGGCATTTTTAAAAAATCCAACAAGAGAGAACAACAGGCCACAATATTACTCTATAAGAAGCAAAAAAAACATTCAAAAATAGACAGGAATAAAGGACACTAATCTAGAGATAAAATAAAAGAAGCAGAAATGAACCAGTCATGTACTATGTATGTAAAGAGATGGACAGTCAAGACGAGCAATAAGCAGACTCCACAAGGGCACATTCACTGGCTTCCTAGCGCAGTGGTCTATGGTTCGATCCCCAGTTGAGGTGAGAATTTTTTAGGCCACAAACAGCTCCTGGGTCGACCCATCCCCAAATGGGTACCAGAGCAACTCTGGGAAGGTTGAGGCGGCCGGCGTGATGCCGACCACATCACCCCTAGTGTGCTGGCGGTCAAGATAATATGGGCCTAACACCATATTCCCAATATGCCTCAATGGGCGTGTAATGGGTTCCTTTACCTTTTTTTTACAAGGGCACATTGAGAGAAAAAAAAACCCAGAGGTTTAAAAAAAGACAGAGTTTCGAGGCAGATCTCCCATAACTGAACAGAAAGAAAGAAAAACAAAATAGGAGATTTAAGAATATAGAGATAACTGTAGTCATGCTGAATACTAGCTGCAACATACCTATAGTCAACCTGAATACTAGCTGTGACATACCTATAGTCAACCTGAATACTAGCTGCGACATACCTATAGTCAACCTGAATACTAGCTGCGACAGAACCGTACCCAACCTGAATACTAGCTGTGTCCGGACCGTAGCCAACCTGAATACTAGCTGCGACAGGACCATAGCCAACCTGAATACTAGCTGCGACAGGACCATAGCCAACTTGAATACTAGCTGCGACAGGACTGTAGCCAACCTGAATACTAGCTGTGACAGGACCATAGCCAACCTGAATATTAGCTGTGACAGGACCGTAGTCAACCTGAATACTAGCTGCGACAGGACCATAGCCAACCTGAATATTAGCTGCGACAGGACCGTAGTCAACCTGAATACTAGCTGCGATAGGACCGTAGCCACCCTGAATATTAGCTGTGACAGGACTATAGTCAACCTGAATACTAGCTGTGACAGGACTGTAGCCAACCTGAATACTAGCTGTGACAGGACCATAGCCAACCTGAATATTAGCTGCGATGGGACCATAGTCAACCTAAATACTAGCTGCGACAGGACCGAAGCCAACCTGAATACTAGAGGTGACAGGACCATAGCCAACCTGAATACTAGCTGCGACAGGACCATAGCCAACCTGAATTTTAGCTGCAATAGGACCATAGCCAACCTGAATACTAGCTGTGACAGGACCATAGCCAACCTGAATACTAGAGGCGACAGGACCATAGTGAACCTGAATACTAGCTGTGACAGACCATAGCCAACCTGAATATTAGCTGCAATAGGACCATAGCCAACCTGAATACTAGCTGCAACAGGACTGTTGCCAACCTAAATACTAGCTGTGACTGGACCATAGTCAACCTGAATACTAGCTGTGACAGGACCATAGTCAACGTGAATATTAGCTGCAACAGGACCATAGTCAACGTGAATATTAGCTGCAACAGGACTGTACTCAACCTGAATATTAGCTGTGACAGAAGTGTAGTCCACCTAATATTAGCTGTGACAGGACTGCAGTCAACCTGAATATTAGCTGTGACAGGACTGTAGTCAACCTAAATATTAGCTGTGACAGGACTAGTCAACCTGAATATTAGCTGTGACAGGACTGTAGTCAACCTAAATATTAGCTGTGACAGGACTGTAGTCAACCTGAATATTAGCTGTGACAGGACTGTAGTCAACCTGAATATTAGCTGTGACAGGACTGTAGTCAACCTGAATATTAGCTGTGACAGGACTGTAGTCAACCTGAATATTAGCTGTGACAGGAATGTAGTCAACCTGAATATTAGCTGTGACAGGACTGTAGTCAACCTGAATATTAGCTGTGACAGGACTGTAGTCAACCTAAATATTAGCTGTGACAGGACTGTAGTCAACCTGAACATTAGCTGTGACAGGACTGTAGTCAGCCTGAATATTAGCTGTGACAGGACTGTAGTCAACCTGAATATTAGCTGTGACAGGACTGTAGTCAACCTGAATATTAGCTGCGACAGGAGTGTAGTCAACCTGAATATTAGCTGCGACAGGAGTGTAGTCAACCTGAATATTAGCTGTGACAGGACTGTAGTCAACCTGAATATTAGCTGTGACAGGACTGTAGTCAACCTGAATATTAGCTGCGACAGGACTGTAGTCAACCTGAATATTAGCTGTGACAGGACTGTAGTCAACCTGAATATTAGCTGCGACGGGAGTGTAGTCAACCTGAATATTAGCTGTGACAGGACTGTAGTCAACCTGAATATTTGCTGTGACAGATACAAAACATCTAAAGAACTACTTTCACATTATCATCATCATCCTTATCACTCCTTATGGAGCCACCACTCCAACTGGTTACCTGGCAGGAAGCCCGCACCAAAGTATTCATGTGCCCTTGTAGCGGTGGTTTCTGTAGCAAATTCTTTGACATGATGAGGTTGCCAGTCCCACGTACAACCTTGTGTTTGTCACCTTGTATGACATGATGAGGTTGCCAGTCACATATACAACCTCATGTTAGTCACCTTGTATGACATGATGAGGTTGCCAGTCCCATGTACAACCTCATGTCAGTCACCTTGTATGACATGATGAGGTTGCCAGTCCCATATACAACCTCATGTTAGTCACCTTGTATGACATGATGAGGTTGCCAGTCCCATGTACAACCTCAGGTTAGTCACCTTGTATGACACGATGAGGTTGCAAGTCACATGTACAACCTCATGTTAGTCACCTTGTATGACATGATGAGGTTGCCAGTCCCATGTACAACCTCATGTTAGTCACCTTGTATGACATGATGAGGTTGCCAGTCCCATGTACAACCTTGTGTTAGTCACCTTGTATGACATGATGAGATTGCCAGTCCCATGTACAACCTCAGGTTAGTCACCTTGTATGACATGATGAGGTTGCCAGTCCCATGTACAACCTCATGTTAGTCACCTTGTATGACATGATGAGGTTGCCAGTCCCATGTACAACCTTGTGTTAGTCACCGTGTATGACATGATGAGGTTGCCAGTCCCATGTACAACCTCAGGTTAGTCACCTTGTATGACATGATGAGGTTGCCAGTCCCATGTACAGCCTCAGGTTAGTCACCTTGTATGACATGATGAGGTTGCCAGTCCCATGTACAACCTTGTGTTAGTCACCTTGTATGACATGATGAGGTTACCAGTCACATGTACAACCTTGTGTTAGTCACCTTGTATGACATGATGAGGTTGCCAGTCCCATGTACAACCTCATGTTAGTCACCTTGTATGACATGATGAGGTTGCCAGTCCCATGTACAACCTCATGTTAGTCACCTTGTATGACATGATGAGGTTGCCAGTCCCATGTACAACCTCATGTTAGTCACCTTGTATGACATGATGAGGTTGCCAGTCCCATGTACAACCTCATGTTAGTCACCTTGTATGACATGATGAGGTTGCCAGTCCCATGTACAACCTCATGTTAGTCACCTTGTATGACATGATGAGGTTGCCAGTCTCATGTACAACCTCATGTTAGTCACCTTGTATGACATGATGAGGTTGCCAGTCCCATGTACAACCTCATGTTAGTCACCTTGTATGACATGATGAGGTTGCCAGTCCCATGTACAACCTCGTGTTAGTCACCTTGTATGACATGATGAGGTTGCCAGTCCCATGTACAACCTCATGTTAGTCACCTTGTATGACATGATGAGGTTGCCAGTCCCATGTACAACCTCATATTAGTCACCTTGTATGACATGATGAGGTTGCCAGTCCCATGTACAACCTCGTGTTAGTCACCTTGTATGACATGATGAGTGTTACGGCTGTCGTATTCGGAGTTGAGTTAAATGCTGTTAATATTCAACTGATCATGACCAGTGATGATTAATGTCTTAACACGCTGCATCTCACACTGCCAATATAATCAATAAGACAAGAGACTAATACAGGTCAGTCAAGGGTCGACTATTTAATATGAAACATGTTCAGCACATAATGTATCACTGATGTTGAGGATTGCTTCACGTCTGCAGCATGGCGCATTCCTCAAATGATTATATCTCCACGACTGATGTCGATGATTGTTTCATGTCTACAGGCATTTTGATTTGTGCACGATCCGAATGACTGTATCATGGAACACCTCAAACGAATAGAGATATATCTCATCGACCGATGCATGGTTTGACTGTGCGACCTTCAAAGGTCCAAATAGGTTGTCAGGAAATTTCTTTTCTTGGTCACCGCATAGGTAACCACAAACTGTATCCTGACGACAATACAGTCAAAAGAATTCTAGAGATTTCTACCCCTTCAACTAAGAAACAAGTTAGAAGCCTTTTAGGCTTGATAAACTATTACCATAAGTTCATCCCGCATTTCGCTCAACTATCTACACCTTTGTCCGCACTGTTGACCAAAGGTAGTCCTAATAAGGTACGTTGGGACAAGGATTGCGAAAGCGCTTTAGTAACAATTAAGAAATTATTTAGTAATGCACCTATTTTGTTATTACCGAATATACGTATTCCATTCATACTTCAATCAGATGCCTCGAGTTACTCCATGGGTGGTTGTTTGCTGCAATGTTACAAGGAAACACTCCATCCATGTTTCTATGTGTCGAGGAAACTGACTCTGGCTGAACAGAAGTATGCGACAGGTGAACGTGAGCTCCTGTCGATGGTCTGGTGCCTGGAGAAGCTGTCAAGATATCTCATCGGCACGCACTTTTACATTATGACAGACCATAGTCCTCTTACTTACATAACAGCTAGAACAATGCGTAACGCTAGAATACACCGATGGTATTTGTTAATTCAAGAATTTTCATTTACGATTCTGCCTATTGCTGGATCAGACAATAACTTGGCAGATCTTTTATCGCGCAACTTCTCTGAGAAGAAATTGAATTAACTCTTTAGTCACCATGTTGACAAGTGCTATTATTAATGTTATAAAATTTAATGTGTCTACTTAATGAGTATGATAGTTATAAGTAGGTAGTACTAATATTGATATGTTCGGGAGACGGGCGTCTTCTCCATCACTATCATCCGTGCCACAAGTGTCACGTTTGGAAGTGAGGGGGATGATGTTGAGGATTGCTTCATGTCTGCAGCATGGCGCATTCCTCAAATGATTATATCTCCGCGACCGATGTCGATGATTGTTGCATGTGTGCAAGCATTTGAGTTTTGATCACACTCGGATTGCTGCACCATGGAACATCGCAATTTAATATATATTAACGACGTAGTATGCATATCACTATGCATGACGCGTATGTCTTTATAACGTCATTCGACTTGTGGGTTTTGACCCGAACGGCAGTGTGTTTCAGAAGTGTGGCCATTGCCACTTATACTGTGTGGTATAACCACTTGGAAAGTGTTTTTAATTGTGTGGCTGGGAAGCCAATTGAGCAGTGTATTTCTTGAGTCAAACGTAAGTCGTCGTATGAATAACGCAGTTTGCATAATTATGGCAGATTAGCCTGGCGTGGTATGCCAAAGGAACATTACGGTACTAGCAATAGTGTAAGACTAGTATAGATGGATATTGTACAGCTAGCGGCAAGCGTAAGCCTAGTGTAACGGATATTAAATGACTAGCAGTAGACGTAAGCCTAGCATAATAAGTGTATTGCAGAACTAGCAGGATAGTTAAGTCTAGTGCAAAAGGCTATTGTATAAACTAGCGACGGGAGTAAGTCTAGTTAGCCTCTGAATTTATGCCAAAGGACATTGGCCGTTAAAAGGAACTGACCTTGAACCAGAACTCTAGATAGAGATTGTGAACATGTGTTTATGAAATAATGAGAACTCTTACAGATCGTACATGAATGTGATGTGACTTTTGTTCCCATGTAGTTGGTGTCTGCTCATGGTATGAAATTACTAATTAAATATTTTGAGTCGTCAAAATCACGGTCTTATCAACTGTCGTATTCGGAGTTGAGTTAAATGCTGTTAATATTCAACTGATCATGACCAGTGATGATTAATGTCTTAACACGCTGCATCTCACACTGCCAATATAATCAATAAGACAAGAGACTAATACAGGTCAGTCAAGGGTCGACTATTTAATATGAAACATGTTCAGCACATAATGTATCACAAGGGTTAAAGCAGACATTATCGATACCAACGAACAGTATTACGGAATCCTACAAAAGTGATAAGAACCCGAGGGACTTTGACTCTATAAACTGAATACGCATATAATAACTTGGTCATCCTCAAATACTAGAAGTCATCGAAGCACCCAGAACATACTGGGGTCCCGAGGCCCGTAACATACTGTCAGTTACTCCATGGGTGGTTGTTTGCTGCAATGTTACAAGGAAACACTCCATCCATGTTTCTAACAAGTCGAATGACCTTACAAAGACATACGCGTCATGCATAGTGATATGCATACTACGTCGTTAATATATATTCAATTGCGATGTTCCATGGTGCAGCAATCCGAGTTGGCCAAATCTAACGGCCAATGTCCTTTGGCATAAATTCAGAGGCTAACTAGACTTACTCCCGTCGCTAGTTTATACAATAGCCTTTTGCACTAGACTTAACTATCCTGCTAGTTCTGCAATACACTTATTATGCTAGGCTTACGTCTACTGCTAGTCGTCTAATATCCGTTACACTAGGCTTACGCTTGCCGCTAGCTGTACAATATCCATCTATACTAGTCTTACACTATTGCTAGTAACATAATGTTCCTTTGGCATACCACGCCAGGCTAATCTGCCATAATTATGCAAACTGCGTTATTCATACGACGACTTACGTTTGGTTCAAGAAATACACTGCTCAATTGGCTTCCCAGCCACACAATTAATAAGTGGTTATACCACACAGTATAAGTGGCAATGGCCACACATGCCATACCCTTGTCTTATTGATTATATTGGCAGTGTGAGATGCAGCGTGTTAAGACATTAATCATCACTGGTCATGATCAGTTGAATATTAACAGCATTTAACTCAACTCCGAATACGACAGTTGATAAGACCGTGATTTTGACGACTCAAAATATTTAATTAGTAATTTCATACCATGAGCAGACACCAACTACATGGGAACAAAAGTCACATCACATTCATGTACGATCTGTAAGAGTTCTCATTATTTCATAAACACATGTTCACAATCTCTATCTAGAGTTCTGGTTCAAGGTCAGTTCCTTTTAACGGCCAATGTCCTTTGGCATAAATTCAGAGGCTAACTAGACTTACTCCCGTCGCTAGTTTATACAATAGCCTTTTGCACTAGACTTAACTATCCTGCTAGTTCTGCAATACACTTATTATGCTAGGCTTACGTCTACTGCTAGTCGTCTAATATCCGTTACACTAGGCTTACGCTTGCCGCTAGCTGTACAATATCCATCTATACTAGTCTTACACTATTGCTAGTACCGTAATGTTCCTTTGGCATACCACGCCAGGCTAATCTGCCATAATTATGCAAACTGCGTTATTCATACGACGACTTACGTTTGGTTCAAGAAATACACTGCTCAATTGGCTTCCCAGCCACACAATTAAAAAGTGGTTATACCACACAATATCAGTGGCAATGGCCACACTTCTGAAACACACTGCCGTTCGGGTCAAAACCCACAAGTCGAATGACGTTATAAAGACATACGCGTCATGCATAGTGATATGCATACTACATCGTTAATATATATTCAATTGCGATGTTCCATGGTGCAGCAATCCGAGTTGGCCAAACTCAAATGCTTGCACACATGCAACAATCATCGACATCGGTCGATGAGATATATCTCTATTCGTTTGAGGTGTTCCATGATACAGTCATTCGGATCGTGCACAAATCCAAATGCCTGTAGACATGAAACAATCATCGACATCAGTCGCGGAGATATAATCATTTGAGGAATGCGCCATGCTGCAGACATGAAGCAATCCTCAACAATGAGGTTGCCAGTCTCATGTACAACCTTGTGTTATCACAGCCTGGAACGGTAGTCCTATTCTTTCTTTATCTCTGGGAACTGGTCAGAGCACTTTATTATCAGTCATGGCAAAATGGCAGATACAGAGAGAGTCAGAACCAGGCTTGATGGGAAGTTTTTTTGTCTCTGGGAACTGGTCGGAGCACTTTATTATCAGTCATGGCAAAATGGCAGATACAGAGAGAGTCAGAACCAGGCTTGATGGGAAGTTTTTTGTCTCTGGGAACTGGTCAGAGCACTTTATTATCAGTCATGGCAAAATGGCAGATACAGAGAGAGTTAGAGCCAGGCTTGATGGGAAGTTTTTTGTCTCTGGGAACTGGTCAGAGCACTTTATTATCAGTCATGGCAAAATGGCAGATACAGAGAGAGTTAGAGCCAGGCTTAACGGGAAGTTTTTTGTCTCTGGTAACTGGTTGGAGCACTTTATTATCAGTCATGGCAAAACGGCAGATACAGAGAGAGTTAGAGCCAGGCTTGATGGGAAGTTTTTTGTCTCTGGGAACTGGTCGGAGCACTTCAACATTAGTCATGGCAAAACGGCAGATACAGAGAGAGTTAGAGCCAGTTTTGATGGGAAGTTTTTTGTCTCTGGGAACTGGTCGGAGCACTTCAACATCGGTCATGGCAAAACGGCAGATACAGATAGAGTTAGAGCCAGGCTTGATGGGAAGTTTTTTTGTCTCTGGGAACTGGTCGGAGCACTTTATTATCAGTCATGGCAAAATGGCAGACACAGAGAGAGTCAGAGCCAGGCTTGATGGGAAGTTTTTTTGTCTCTGGGAACTGGTCGGAGCACTTTATTATCAGTCATGGCAAAATGGCAGATACAGAGAGAGTCAGAGCCAGGCTTGATGGGAAGTTTTTTGTCTCTGTCTTATCTACTTCCAGACAAGATAAGGGCTGATGTTGATGATAATGAAGATGATGTCAATGATTCTGATGTTGCATTCAGTAACAGGAAATATGAAGCAGATGCAATCACATGCTGACCTTTGTCTCCATAGTTTCAGCTGACTCAGTTTCAGTAACGCCGGTGATGACTTTTGAAGATGCTACTGGTGATGATGACTTTGTTAAAGGTCCAGATGAGAAGAGGTCATCCTCCTCATCATCACCGCCACCACCACCAAACAAGTTTGCGGCAGTAGGTTTGCTGGGAGCTGCTGTTGCCTTGGGTCGTGCTGATGTGGATGGTTGGGGTTTTTGTTTTTCTTGTGAAGGCTGAGATAGACAATTATTTCACATTACACTTATAATGCTTTCTTGTAAAGACAAACATGAAATTATGTAATAATTTTTGTAATGTTTTCTCATAACGTCTAACATAACATTTTGAAACACTGTTTGTAGTGTTTTCTAATGAATGCCAACAAGAGCATTTTGCAACATACCTCAAGTAATGTTTTCTTGTGATGCCTAAGGTGGAAAATTGTTTCACATGACTTTGGTAATGTTTTCTTGTAAAGACTAACATGAAATTATTTATCAACTTTTGCAGTGCTTTCTTGTTACAATGAAATTATGTAACGACTTTTGTAATGTTTTCTGGTTAAAATGAAATTATGTAGCAACTTGCATTATCTTTTCTTGTTAAAATGAAATTATGTAACAACCTGTGTTATGTTTTCTTGATAAAATTAAATTAAGTAACTTTTGCAATGTTTAAAAAAAAAAAAATTATGTAACAACTTTTGTGATGTTTTCTAACATGAAAGTATGTAACAACTTTTGTAGTGTTTTCTTGTTAAAATGAAATTATGTAACAACTTTTGTAGTGTGTGAACAGATTGATGACGACATTATATAAAAGATACCCTCAATTCTACCTAACGTAAGAGAGAACGGAGACTGATGAAGTAATTCATAATTAATCTATAAAACAAAAGAAACTTAACATAGACACCAAAGACAGTTATAGGAAATGACGACATAATGACGTAAACTTAACTAGTGTAGTAACGATGACATATACATAAGTGGTGCACAAATGATTGTAAGCAGTGGTTTTAGCAAATAGATTCATTGGACTATAAGACATCCGGTATGAAGACTAATGTTTAGCAGTCTTTAGCTACTGACCTTGCAACAGGATGGGTGTGTTTTTGAGACAGACCGTTGGTGAAGAGGACTTAGATAGACTCAAGATGGCTTGCCCCCTGACATTGGACATTGTATCTTGATTGATACAGAATTGGTATGGACTCGTTCAATTTGATATGTACAACAATGACAAACAGTCATTTGTGTTTAAGGTCGAACATTTTTAGATTTAGGGTTGAACATTTTATTTTGGAGATTAGCTCCATAATTGTCTTCCACTCTCCCGTCGGCAAAATACACCAGCTTCTTAGATGGTTTTGATGATGACACTTTGCACTACAAAAACAGATACATATGAAACTGGAATAATACCAAATACTCTTTGGTACCAGTTTCCAACGTAATATAATAGAGTAGGAAATTTTAATCTGCAACCGACATTACAAATATTTGATGAAAACAACTGTGTAAATTGAAGACTTGTAAAATAAAGATTAACGTTTGAATTTCTTCTATGGTTTATTACAGACATCATTGGATCGTTGAATTTTATTAAAAGTTCTGCATTCAGTTGGATCATTTGTAATGGATAGTACTACATTATATGCCACTCAAAGTCCAAGGAAACCGAATCAATAAAAACCTGGGTCCCGTAAATTATCGAAGAGAATTTATACCTCTGGTGAACCAAACCAGTATTCTCGATTATGACTCTTCAGAAATATATATAAAAAGAGAAAAGATAAAAATATAAAATAACTTTACCCAGTATGTAAAACGGGTACAAGTGTTTTCTTGTTAAAATGAAAGTATGTAACAACTTTTGTAGTGTTTTCTTGTTAAAATGAAAGTATATAACAACTTGTGTTTTCTTGTTAAAATGATTTTATGTAACAACTTTTGTAGTGTTTTCTTGTAAAGATGAAATTATGTAACAACTTTTGTAATGTTTTCTTGTAAAGATGAAATTGTGTAACAACTTTTGTAGTGTTTTCTTCTTCTTCTTCTTCTTCCGTCCTTAGCCAAAGACCGACCAAGCAGTCAGAGGCCATCACGCCTTGTGGCGTCTTAAGGGCAACAGCAGATTGATTTTCTCTGTTGCAGTTTCCCATCACGCCTAGCGGCGTCTTTAGGGCAACAACAAATAGATCCATCTGCCGTTGTTTCCGTAATCGGTGTGACAAGCCAACGGGTGATCAGCCCATTGGGCTGTAGTGTTTTCTAGTAAAGATGAAATTGTGTAACAACTTTTGTAGTGTTTTCTAGTAAAGATGGAATTGTCTAATGTTTGAAATGTTTTCTTGTAAAGATGAAATTATTTGTCAACTGTTGCAGTGTTTTCTTGTAAAAATGAAATCGTACAAAAACTTTTGTAAAGTTTTCTAACATGAAATCATGTAACAACTTTTGTAATGTTTTCTAACATGAAATCATGTAACAACTTTTGTATGTTTTCTTCTAAAGACTAACTGTTGCAATGTTTTCTTTTGATGACTAAAAGATAATGTCACAATGCTAGCGATATTTTCTACTAAAGATGAAATTATTAAAAAAACATTTGTTACTTGCAAATTGTCTTCGACACCAGTAATGAGCAGTAATGAGCATTATCTTGCTCTAGAATTTGATGAAATATGTTAAGAAGCACTGGTTTTTCCTGGACGCGCTTGACCTCACCTGAGTCAGTGGACCTTGTTGGCTGAACAAATCAACCGATGGATTGTCATCTTGTTCAGAGCCAAACAACAGGTCATCATTATCAAACAAGCTCTGGGTTTTGTTCTTGGAAGGCTGAAAATGAATGGTGAAAAAAAACAATAAACTAAAAGGACAGTGTGTATAATCTCGATGTGGAAGTATAGTCCACTGAGTCTATATGTGGAAGTATAGTCCACTGAATCTATATGTGGAAGTATAGTCCACTAAGTATATATGTGGAAGTATAGTCCACTGAGTCTATATGTGGAAGTATAGTCCACTGAGTCTATATGTGGAAGTATAGTCCACTAAGTATATATGTGGAAGTATAGTCCACTGAGTCTATATTTGGAAGCATAGTCCACTGAGTCTATATGTGGAAGTATAGTCCACTGAGTCTATATGTGGAAGTATAGTCCACTAAGTCTATATGTGGAAGTATAGTCCACTGAGTCTATATGTGGAAGTATAGTCCACTGAGTCTATATGTGGAAGTATAGTCCACTGAGTCTATACCACCTGGCTCTATTTTCTGTATGTGTCTGTCTATATGTGTATCATCTTCTTGGATCCCAAGCCACTGGCTACCAAAGCAGTGAGCGATGGTCACACCTAGTGGCATCTTGTAGGGCAGCAACAAACTCTCTCTCCTTTGCTCAGTCTGTAGCTATATCTTGTACAGTGCCTCTGCTGTGGTTCATGCTTGTCATGTCGACCTCAAGTCCTTCACCTTGGTCAGCTCCTTTTGGCCTTCCTTTGGCAGTTCTGGTGATAGGGTAACTGAGAACATAGACCACCCAATTCCAGTTTATACTTGTTATAATGGTGTACATAACTTCATGCTTCCTCCTTGTAAGTAGTTCTTGGTGTGTGTATGCATGTACACATATTGTGCTATGTGACTGACTGGTTCTTGGGAACAGGAAAAGGGGGAGGGTCCTCAGAGCCAATAAAGAGATTGCTCACACCAGACGAGCCTTACCTGGAATAAATCTAAAACTTCCTCAAACTTGTGCAGTGCTAAAATGTTCATAACTCTCAAACTTACACAACTGTATTTACAAACTTATATAATGCTTTCTGAAGCTAGTATGATTGTTTAAAACTTGTGTAATGCTGTCTAAAGCTGGTATAACTCTATTAAAAACTTGTGTAATGCTGTCTAAAGCTGTATAACTCTATTAAAAACTTGTGTAATGCTGTCTAAAGCTGGTATAACTCTATTAAAAACTTGTGTAATGCTGTCTAAAGCTGGTATAACTCTATTAAAAACGTGTGTAATGCTGTCTAAAGCTGGTATAACTCTATTAAAAACTTGTGTAATGCTGTCTAAAGCTGGTATAACTATTAAAAACTTGTGTAATGCTGTCTAAAGCTGGTATAACTCTATTAAAAACTTGTGTAATGCTGTCTAAAGCTGGTATAACTCTATTAAAAACGTGTGTAATGCTGTCTAAAGCTGGTATAACTCTAAAACTTATATAAATATAATGCTGAACAACTATACCTCTATTTAAAATTTATATTATGCTGCCGGAAGCTAGTATAACTTATGTTGTATAACTCTTAATTAGCTTAAACCTCTCAACGTGAAACTTGTGTACAGGTGAACCCTGCTTTACGGTGGGTTAGGTAGCAGGCCCTTGCTGTCAAGTGAGAATCGCTTTTTTCTCTTGCAAATATATCATCATCATCATTCCTTTCCATTCCCTGTGGAACATAGGGCAGAAACAGTTGCTCTCCATCGATTTCTATTCTGGGCTGTCTTTTTCAGCTGTGCCCAAGTCATTCCAATTTCCCTAACCTTCTCTTCAACAGTTCTTCTCCAAGTTCTCTTTGGCCTCCCCACTCTTCTTTTCCCCTGTGGGTTCCAGTCAAGGGCAATTCTGGCTGTGCTTGATTTTTCTCATTTGAGTGTAAGTCCTATCATTCCCCACTTTCTTACCTTAATTTCTGTCGCCCGCATTTTTTCCTTAGCTCTATATTTGTTATAACACCTGGCCATCTTATACAGAGCATCCGTCGGAGACATCTATTTACAAATGTCTGTAGCTTGGAGGTGATACTCTTTGAGACATGCCATGTCTCTGAGCCATACAGCAAGACTGACTTTACATTTGAGTTAAAGATTCTAATTTTGTTCTCTCTAGATATAGCCTTGCAAATGTATAGCAACACCTAATAACATGTTTACACTATCATATATTTATTTAGCAATAGAACTAGACATAAGTTAAACCTTGGTCACTTAGTTTTATCATTTCTAACTTTGCATTTCAAGTAAGAGGGTTATGACTCCTCTTTTTCTCACTAGTAGACTTTGATGCCATTATAATTTAAGTAACAATTCTCTTTTGTATATAATATAACAAGTTTAAAATGTTAATGAACACTGAGAGATGCAAAGTGATCAAATGGCAGGATCAGACTGACTGATCAACATCACGATGGTGTCTGACTCTGGTTTCAGAGATTTCTATTGGTGATCGCGGGTTGGTCAAAAAGCACCATAAGAGTGAAGAATGCTGCAAAAATTTGGAGAAGGGTTATAAATGAGAAGCACTGTAAAGTACAGAGCCGTAATTCCCAGCGCCATAATGTGCAGCGCCTTAAAGCGGGGTTTGCCTGTATATCAGAAGTAGAAAACCTGTAAACGACTCACGTTTTTCTGGGCTGGAAGCTGAGAAGGTTTGCTTGAGAACAGCGGCTCTGCACTTTCCTCTTCCTCCTTGTCATCAAACAAAGATATTTTTGCCTTTTTTGTCTCTGCTGATTGGGAGCTAGACTTGGCTGTGCTGACAGTCTCCTAAATTGACAATAAAAAATGTCTTGTTACTTTATCTTGTCCTGATAATGAAATTTGTATATGAAAATTATATACACATGAACCCCTACAGTTCCCAGAGATAGGCTCACAGTACATCGAGGTACTCATCGAGCTGCTCCCAGCAGCTTAGAGGACACCAAAAGTCAAGTACTGCATTAAAAGATACTCTTCACAAGACACCCTTCATATCTCCAAAATTACAGTCCTTGCACACGTCCAGACACAATATTGTACACCTAAGTGACATCACAAAAATAATCTTTATTCTATTCAATTACACATTTTCCTACCCATGATAACTCTATTTAAAACCTACACATGATTCAGTGCAAACTTAATTTTCTTGTTTGTTTTGGCAATTAATATTCTTTGGGCGACTGAGCACCCAAATATAGAGTGACAACAGGAAAGATTGAGCACCCAAATATAGAGTGACAACAGGAAAGATCGAGCACCCAAATATAGAGTGACAACAGGAAAGACTGAGCACCCAAATATAGAGTGACAACAGGAAAGATTGAGCACCCAAATATAGAGTGACAACAGGAAAGATTGAGCACCCAAATATAGAGTGACAACAGGAAAGACTGAGCACCCAAATATAGAGTGACACTTTTCAGCTCTTTGTATAACTTCCTGTCCACTGTACTACTTTTCAGCTCTTTGTATAACTTCCTGTCCACTGTACTACTTTTCAGCTCTTTGTATAACTTCCTGTCCACTGTACTACTTTTCAGCTCTTTCATGTGAAAGATTGAGCACCCAAACATAGAGTGACAACAGGAAAGATTGAGCACCCAAATATAGAGTGACAACAGGAAAGATTGAGCACCCAAATACAGAGTGACAACAGGAAAGATTGAGCACCCAAATATAGAGTGACAACAGGAAAGATTGAGCACCCAAATATAGAGTGACAACAGGAAAGATTAAGCACCCAAATATAGAGTGACAACAGGAAAGACTGAGCACCCAAATATAGAGTGACAACAGGAAAGATTGAGCACCCAAATATAGAGTGACAACAGGAAAGATTGAGCACCCAAATATAGAATGATGACAGAAAAGACTGAGCACCCAAATATAGAGTGACAACAGGAAAGACTGAGCACCCAAATATAGAGTGACAACAGGAAAGATTGAGCACCCAAAGCCTCATAGTGACAACAGGAAAGATTGAGCACCCAAATATAGAGTGACAACAGGAAAGATTGAGCACCCAAAGCCTCATAGTGACAACAGGAAAGATTGAGCACCCAAATATAGAGTGACAACAGGAAAGATTGAGCGCCCAAATATAGAGTGACAACAGGAAAGATTAAGCACCCAAATATAGAGTGACAACAGGAAAGACTGAGCACCCAAATATAGAGTGACAACAGGAAAGATTGAGCACCCAAATATAGAGTGACAACAGGAAAGATTGAGCACCCAAATATAGAGTGACAACAGGAAAGATTGAGCACCCAAATATAGAGTGACAACAGGAAAGATTGAGCACCCAAATATAGAGTGACAACAGGAAAGATTGAGCACCCAAATATAGAGTGACAACAGGAAAGACTGAGCACCCAAATACAGAGTGACAACAGGAAAGATTGAGCACCCAAATATAGAGTGACAACAGGAAAGATTGAGCACCCAAATATAGAGTGACAACAGGAAAGATTGAGCACCCAAATATAGAGTGACAACAGGAAAGATTGAGCACCCAAATATAGAGTGACCACAGGAAAGATTGAGCACCCATATATAGAGTGACAACAGGAAAGATTGAGCACCCAAATATAGAGTGACAACAGGAAAGATTGAGCACCCAAATATAGAGTGACAACAGGAAAGACTGAGCACCCAAATATAGAGTGACAACAGGAAAGATTGGAGGAAACAGAATTGGAGGATAACAAATAGAAAAGATACTGGACAGTTGGACAACAATTAAAAACAGAGCTGAAAAGTAGTACAGTAGCATACCTGTCAACCTGTACGAATTTTTTGTACAATGTACGGATTTTTTATACTTTTAGCAGTGTACGGCCGTACAGACTCGTTGTACGGATTTTTCGCACCCCTCTCCAAAAAAAAAAAAAAAATATATATATATATATATATATATTTTTTTAATTCTTAAAATATTTTCCAACCCAAGTTTTTTTAAATTTTAAATCATAAAATATTTTCTAGCCCAGGTTTTTTTTTAACCAATTTTTTTTATTTTTAATTCCGGAAATCTCGGCGTTCGTTTTTAAACTGAGTTCTCTCCCAGCAACCAATCAAATCCTTTTATACCCAACAATTCCGCAAACACTTTGAATTCTGCCTCATACGCTTTCGGTTTTCAGTGTGACATGACGTATTTTTAAAGTTACCTGTTATCAACGACGATGCTTGCTTGCCACCACACTTCGATGCCATTTTGTTTAAAAAAGCTAAGTACTTATAACTTGGTTAAATATTGCTGTTGTTTTGCTTTGTTGCAATTTAATCGTTGCCTTAATCTTTTCTGTTAGGCCTGTACCTTGCCCTTCAATATATTTCCGATAAATTGTCATAATATTCTGTGTAGGCCCTACATAACTAGAAAAAAAAAGTTTGTTTGCGTTGGGTAGGCCTACTTTATGCCAGGGCTCGAGATTCGCTGCTTTATTTTTTAATAAAGTGGCAATCTGTTCTGACTGGTCTAGGCTACCAACTCTTAAATAATAATTTTGTAAATTTTTGGTGGTACGCTTTTTTCTTCCTAGATTTGATATCTTGCCCTTCAATAGCCTATATTTCCGATAAATTGTCATAATATTCTGTGTAGGCCCTACATAACTAGAAAAAAAAGTTTGCGTTGAGTAGGTCTACTATATGCCAGCGCTCGAGATTCGCTGCTTTATTTTTTTTTAAAGTGGCATTCTGTTATCACTGGTCTAGGCTACCAACTCTTAAATAATAATTTTGTAAATTTTTGGTGGTACGTATTTTCTTCCTAGATTTGATATTCTGTTCATAATTTTGTTTATTTTTGTTGTTGTTGTTGTTGCTGTTAGCCGTTTGCTTTGTCCGTTGTATTTTTTAATCATTCTCTTCGTCTACAAAGATTATTAGTTGAAATATTTCATCCACTGAATGATGGCTGAGCCTAATTCAAAGAAACAAAAGCTGACTGCGAAAGATCATTTCCAATGATGAAAAAAATCCACACAGACTGCAGGAGGTCCATGAATGCGGACACACTCATTTCTATTTTACAGTGTACGATTAACATTGATACATGCTGTGCAGACTTTAAGCCCACAAATGCAATTCTGCAAAGTGCTAAAAGTGCATGTGTTGATTATAATACAAAACACTGTACATCGAAAGAATAGTGTACCTCATGATCACTAAGTTTTTTTATATGTAAAGAACAGCATGAGACTATTAGCATGTTTTATATCACAATAATTCAAATGCTAATAGATTTGTATATGTCATTTCTCATTTTAAAACTGTATTGCGTATAATTTTTTAATATATTTTTTGCGTAAGGATTTTTGGGTGTTTGTAAGGATTTTTTGGTCCGGCGTACAGATTTCTGTCTCAGGAGGTTGACAGGTATGCAGTAGACAGGAAGTTATACAAAGAGCTGAAAAGTAGTACAGTAGACAGGAAGTTATACAAAGAGCTGAAAAGTAGTACAGTAGACAGGAAGTTATACAAAGAGCTGAAAAGTAGTACAGTAGACAGGAAGTTATACAAAGAGCTGAAAAGTAGTACAGTAGACAGGAAGTTATACAAAGATCCGAAAAGTAGTACAGTAGACAGGAAGTTATACAAAGAGCTGAAAAGTAGTACAGTGGACAGGAAGTTATACAAAGAGCTGAAAAGTAGTACAGTGGACAGGAAGTTATACAAAGAGCTGAAAAGTAGTACAGTGGACAGGAAGTTATACAAAGAGCTGAAAAGTAGTACAGTGGACAGGAAGTTATACAAAGAGCTGAAAAGTAGTACAGTGGACAGGAAGTTATACAAAGAGATATGATCACCTATGCCTGGTAGAATTATACCTGAAGAAGTAGAAAATAAGATTGTTATGACTGTCTGTGTCTGTTAAGTTTCAGGTAACCAACCAAACAGGCGGCAGTTTATGTTTTTGTTATTTTTTTTAGACCAAGAACAAAAACATTTTCATACAAGTTTCTTCTGACTGAGGGGAAATAAATCCTTAGGCACTGAAGCTGATGTATAATACATGGGACTCTGGAAACTCAAGAGAGCAACGCCAGAGATCTTCATTTATTTGTTTATGTATTTACTCAGTTTCTTTCTTGTAGTTTCTTTTAGCTAGTTTATCCCTGATGAAGACCTAGTGGCAATAATATGGGCAACTTTTCTTTATCATTTGTCCTAGTAAGACATGATCTATTTTCATGTACCCCACCTATGTTGGTGAGCAGAGTCGTGGTAATGTCCCTTTCCTTGCTGCTTAAACAGCAGGCAGAGCAACATTACAGTTGATTAATCCCATGCAGAAAGCCTACATGAAAGCCCTCCAGGTGCTCATCCAGTGTTAATTTCTGCAGGAATTTATTTCAGCTGATAAGGTTGCTAACCCCCTGCACAAACTCTTGTACGACATGTTTTTCTGACTTGCCTGGTTAAAACAGCAGGACCTATTTGTTACTTATCTTCACTGAGATCCTCAACGGATTGTGCAGTATTGAGTAGATACACAACCTGGCAGTATATTCAAGTGGCTGCTACAGATCTACCAATAACAATACCAGGATCAAAGAAACAGGTGTGAGATAAATACACATGAAGAAGAGAACCGAGACAGACATTAAAGGGATGAACAGGACATTGATGACACAGACAATATAGCTAGGAGTGAATTTGTTGAAGAGCTGCGCTTCACAGGTACCTGAAAGGAGGTGGTGGTTTGGGTGATGATGATGAAGATGATGACTACAAACATTAAACCAACAACCAGCTACACAACCAAAACAACAACCAATGCTACAACCAATACTTACACAACCACAACTACTACAACAATCATTATCTATACAACCAAAACAACAACTACTACTACAACCATTACCTACACAATGACAACAACAACTACTACAACCATCATCTACATAACCACAACAACAACTACTACAACCATTATCTAAATAACCACAACAACAACTACTACAACCATTATCTACACCACCCCAATAAACAACTACTACAACCATTATCTACACAACCACAACAACAATTACTACAACCATTATCTACACAACAATAACAACTACTACAACCATAATCTATACAACCAAAACAAAAACTACTACAACCATTATCTACACAACCACAACTACTACAACCATTATCTGCTCAACCACAACAATGACAACTACTACAACCATTACCTATGCAACCAAAACAACAACTACTACAACCATTATCTACACAACCAAAACAACAACTACTACAACCATTACCTACACAACCAAAACAGCAGCAACAACAACAATCATTTTCTACACAGCTATAACAACAACAACTACTACACCCATTATTTACACAACTATAACAACAACTACTACTACAACCATTATCTACACAACCACAACAACAACTACTACCACTATTATCTACACAACCAAAACAGCAACAACTACTACAACCATTATCTACTCAACTACAACAACAACAACTATTATCTACACAACTACAACAACAACTATTACACTATTATCTACACAATCAGAACAGCAACAACTACTACAACCATTATCTACACAACTACAACAACAACTATTATCTAAACAACTACAACAACAACCACTACACTATTATCTACACAACCAGAACAGCAACGACTACTACAACTATTATCTATACATCCAGAACAGCAACTACAACTACAACCATTATCTACACAACTACAACAATAACTACTACAACTATTATCTTCACAACCAAAACAACAACAACTACTACAACCATTATCTACACAACCACAACAACAACTACTACAACCATTATCTACACAACCAAAACAACAACTACTGCAACTATTATCTACACAATCTTCTTCTTCTTCGTTCGCCCTGAGAAGGACGTTGGTTGCGTTGTGTCTGTTTACAGCAAAGCTGCGATATCTGCACCTTTCGGCTGACACATCCAACTTCAGCACGGCATTTTTTTAGACCGGGTTTGCCTTCCCACTTCGATCCCTACTCTCTCAGCCAGACTGCAGTGATGCAGCCTGTTTCCAGGACCACCACTTGGAGGTGGAGTAGGGTCTTGGTCAGCTCTGGTTCGCTGACCCTGATGCAAGCAGTCAAGCTATGGGTCGCTGACTGCATTCTCTATTGCTGCATCTTTGGGTCCCATCTACACAATCAAAACAGCAACAACTACTACAATTATTATCTACACATCCAGAACAGCAACAACTACAACAACTATTATCTACACAACCAGAACAGCAACAACTACTACAACTATTATCTACACATCCAGAACAGCAACTACTACAACCATTATCTACACAACCAAAACAACAACTACTACAACCATTATCTACACAACTACAAGCTACACAACTACAACAACTACTACTGCACAGATAATCTACACAACTAGTACAACAACTACTACTACAACCATTATCTACACAACCAAAACAACAACTACTACAACCATTATCTATACAACCACAACAACAAGTACTACAACCATTATCTATACAACCACAACAACTACTACTACTACACCCATTACCTAAACAACCAAAACAACTACTACACCCATTATCTACACAACAACAACTACTATAACCATTACATACATGCCACACTTAAAGGTTTACCCATAATCTGTACGGGGTGTTTGCGTTTTCAGATGTGTACGGGCCGTACACGGGTCTGTACGGGTTTTTTCGCCTAATTATTAAATATACATATAAATCTTGTGCCACTACACAATTTGCGTCATGAGATTCGGCGAGATTTTAAGCCAAGTGGATAAAAAAAAAATAACCAATGAAAATCAAGCTGCCTATTTTTCAATTGCCGCGGGATGTGCGTGGCGTGTTCATTCACAATTTTTCGCTAAAGCTAGCGCGAGGTTAATGATTATTTGAACGATTACGCAGCACTGAAATCTTTTTTGAGTCGAGCCTATTGTTTAGAATTAATTTCCAGTTTAGTATTGGTAAGTAATTCATTTTAAAAAAAATATTACAATAACATTGTTTAGATGAAGTTAGATTTAACTGTCAGATAACTTAGGCCTATGCTTTCTTTTCCCCTAAGGTTTAGCATAATTGATTATTTACGGCTGGTAAAAAAAAAAAGGCTGATACCACTACATATTATTTGATTTCACTAAAACTTGTAGAAAGTGCGTAAGAAATGTAAATTTGAAAAATAATACAATAGCCTACAAATTATGGGTAGCCTAATAACGTAATGACGGTCGCCGAATGCTCCGCATGTATTTTCGTACCATTTAGAGTTATAATTAGGGTTACAGCTAGGGTTAACCCTAAATCTAAATGGTACGAAAATACACGCGGAGCATTCGGCGAACGTCATTCCGATATTACCAAATTATGAAACTGAAAAGAAAAAAAAACCACAATAGCGTGGAAAATTTACATCTTAACTCGATCAGAGAAAAGTTTATTTGGAGTTAGCCTACTTCTCTTCTTAGTTTTAATTTCGTTTCTTTAAAAAACAATGTTATTTTGCCTTTGGTGGTCATCATTACGGTCATTCAATGATTTATAATTATTAAATAATTAATTAGCCTACTATCAATGTTTGATTGACACTAAAATTTGTATGGAAGGTCTATTTAAAACTACCAGTTGGGCTTTAACGGCTATTCCAATTTTTGAAGTTCGGTAGAAAATATACAGGCTAATATTACGCCAGCGCTAGTTTATATTTTCATTACCAGCTTTATCAAAAAATTTATTAGATTTTAAATTTAAGATTCCTAACCCATAATGCTTATTACTGGTCTCTTTAGGCCTGTACTTTTATAAGGCACTATAGAAAACACAGCAACTGTTCTTCATTTCAACCATAAATTGTATTAATTTTTTTCCAAGATTCTATTTCATTATATAATATTAAAATTACAAATAATTATATTTTTCAAATTGATTATTAATATTTGTATTTACTTTTTCACATTATTTTTTTTTTTTTTCTGTCTAGCAGGAAATATTGCATCCATCTAACAGCATGGCTGAGCCTAACTTTAAAAAAAGGAGGTTAGAAGAAGATCAACGTCGTGGGAAGTTTCAATCTGACTGGACAACTACATTCCCTGGGATTATTGAGACATCCAAATTAGGCTCTTCACATGCATACTGTAGAATATGCAATAGAGATATTAAAGTGATGGCATCTGGCTTACACGATGTGAGGGAGCATTTCAAAACAAAATGCATGAAAGGAACTATCAGCTGAAGAACGGAAGTTCTATCAAGGCCTTCTTTACTCAGCCTCAACAAGAAGATGATAAAATAACGAGGGCTGAAGTTTTATTTGCAAATTTTATTGCTCAACACAACATAGCTGCTTCTATAGCTGACCATTTTTCAGACTTATCAGCTGAGATGTTTCCGGACAGTGCTATTGCCAAACGTTTCAAATGCAAGCGAACCAAAACAACAGCCATTATTAAAAACTGCTTGGCTCCATCTGCAACGGAGCCAGTCATCAAATTATGCAGGAAGACACCTTTCTCCTTGATGATCGATGAGTCAAATGATAGAAAAACTGACAAGCGTTTAGCTATAATGGTGAGGGTATTTGAAGATGGCATAGGACCTAGAACCAGGTTGCTGGGCATGCCGGTCGGTACTGGTGGAACCAGTGAAGCTATTTTCAGTGATATTGATGCTGTGTTCAGCGACTTACAAATCCCATGGATTAACTGTATAGGTTTTGCAAGTGACAACTGCAATGTAATGGTTGGCAAATCAAACTCTGTACTAACGCGAATCAAGAGCAAGAACCCTGATGTGTTTAGTATAGGGTGTATTTGCCACCTTGCAAATCTTTGTGCCAAGGAGGGTATAAAGCAGCTGACTATTCCTGTTGATGACCTTTTGATAGATATCTTCTATCATTTTAAGCATAGCTCAAAAGGAAAAAATCATACAGAGAGTTTCAACTGTTTACAGGAGTGGATGCACTAGACATACTAAAGCACTGCCAGACTCGCTGGCTTTCTTTGCAGAAAGTAGTGGACAGAATTTTAAATCAATATTCTGCTCTATCTTCATACTTCGAGAGCCACGACAATATGGAAAAACCATGCCGTGTCAAAAACATTCATCAGTTACTAAAATCACCACTGACCCAGATGACTCTACGTTTTCTCCAATTTGTGCTACCTCTGTTGACTGAATTTAACAAATTGTTTCAGACAGATGAGTCCCAAATAGGTGGTATGATGGATGAAATGGATCGTCTGCTACGAAAATTTATTGTCAAATTTGTAGAGATGAAATATGTAAAAGAGGTGAAAGATATAAGATTGTTAAAGTATGCTGAACGTGATCTACAGCATGATGACCATACACTTGCTGTTGGTCTGTCCAACAGGACATTACTGGAAGAGTTAGATATAAGTTCTCAAGTGAGAAATTCATTTTTCAGAGATGTGAGGAACTTTTATGTTGCTGTTGTGAAAAAGATATTGGATAAATTTCCATTTGAGAATGAAGTCCTTAAGGATATCAAAATTCTTGATCCAGCCTTTAAAGACACAGTTCAATATACAGCAATCTGTAAGCTGGCCAACACTTTTGCACCACATTTAGACCAAGAGGTGTTAAAGGATGAATTTGAAGATTATTGTTTGCTGCCTGATGAATGTATTTCAAGATTTGACGCTGGACAAAAAAGAAGCTTTTCTAGGTACTGGCTTGACATAATCAACCTGAAAACTAGCACTGGTCGTACACGATTTCCCAGTCTGGCAGTCATAGTGAAACGCTTATTGACATTGCCTCACAGCAATGCTGACTGTGAGAGGTCTTTCTCTATGATGAAAAAGATTCACACGGACTGCAGAAATAGACTAAATGATGATACAGTCACAGCATTTCTACAATGCAAAATAAATTCTAACTCTTGTTGTTTAGGTTTTAAAGCAAGTGAAGACATGCTTAAAAAGGCAAAGGCCGCATGTCACTATGATGGTGCAGAACCATCTAATTGAATATACTTTTACATGAATAAACTCTTTTGTTACGTTTTTCAGTCTTTGTACAGGTTTTGCGGGTCTTTGTACAGGTTTTGCGGGTCTTTGTACAGGTTTTTTTAATTTTTTGTACAGGTTTTTCATCTCTGAAGTGTGGCATGTATGCCATTATCTACACAACCAGAAGTACAACAACTGCTACAACCATTACCTCTAGATACTGGGAAATACAAACCTTATTTTCCTTTGCAGACTCCAGAAGACTGGCACCACCAAAGACAGATGAAACTGCTGGTTTTTGGCTGGTAATATAATTTTTTTTAAAGTTTTATGAGGTCAATAAACGCTGCCAGGAAATTATCTTGACAGAAGTATACATTTTATGGTCAAACATTCTGCCATTAACATGTCTCACAAGTACACAGATCTATCATCATCATCATCACCACCATTCAACTCTCCAGGAGTTAAGGCCTTCAACAAACGTACGCCAAGTCTTCCTGTCCTGTGCCATCAGCTCAAGGTCTTTACATACCTGTGCTCATCCCTGTCATTTTTGCCTCCACTTCTCTTACCCTGGGGATTCCAGAACAAGGACTGCTCTGTAATGCTATTAACATACAACCTGAAACATGAAAACCATAACCTACAAAGTACCTTTCATTTTTTGGTTCTAAAAGATAACTAAGGAGACTTGGGCATAGACCTAGCTATCCCACCTTACAGAAACATTTAAGCCACAAAAACTGGATGGACATGTCCACTAAAACGTTAACAACAAAGATCTAAGCTCAGCTCTAGATGACATTAACTTCTCCTGTCAGTACAAAACTTCAACAACAAAGATCTACACTCAGAACTAGATGACATTAAATTCTCCTGTCAGTACAAAACTCGATCTAAGCTCAACACTAGATGACATAACTTCTCCTGTCAGTACAAAACTCAATCTAAGCTCAGCACTAGATGACATTAACTTCTCTTGTCAGTACAAAACTTCAACAACAAAAATCTAAGCTCAGCACTAGACATTAACTTCTCTTGTCAGTACAAAACTTCAACAACAAAGATCTAAGCTCAGCACTAGATGACATTAACTTCTCTTGTCAGTACAAAACTTCAACAACAAAGATCTAAGCTCAGCACTAGATGACATTAACTTCTCCTGTCAGTACAAAACTTCAACAACAAAGATCTAAGCTCAGCACTAGATGACATTAACTTCTCCTGTCAGTACAAAACTTCAACAACAAAGATCTATACTCAGCACTAGATGACATTAACTTCTCTTGTCAGTACAAAACTTCAACAACAAAGATCTATACTCAGCACTAGATGACATTAACTTCTCCTGTCAGTACAAAACTCGATTTAAGCTCAGCGCTAGATGACATTAACATCTCTTGTCAGTACAAAACTTCAACAACAAAGATTTATACTCAGCACTAGATGACATTAACTTCTCTTGTCAGTACAAAACTTCAACAACAAAGAGCTATACTCAGGACTAGACGACATTAACTTCTCCTGTCATTACTAAACTTCAACAATAAAGATCTAAGCTCAGCAATAGATGACATTAACTTCTCCTGTCAGTACAAAACTTCAACAACAAAGATCTATACTCAGCACTAGATGACATTAACTTCTGTCAGTACAAAACTCCAACAACAAAGATCTAAGCTCAGCACTAGATGACATTAACTTCTCCTGTCAGTACAAAACTTCAACAACAAAGATCCATGCTCTTCACTAGATGACATTAACTTCTCCTTTCAGTATAAAACTTCAAGAAAGTAAAATGTCTTTACTTTAATCTGTTTTGTCAGTGTTTTTAAAACCTCAGCACAAATATGGGCAGGCCATCTAAACTTAACTGACTGACTCCTTCACTTAATCATACAAAAACAAAAAAACATATTGTCCTTGTCATTCCATGTAGAACATTGGGCTGTAATTTTTGTTTCCTACTGATTTCTGTTTTGTGCCACCCTTTTTCCCACTCTGCCAATGATAGCCGAGTTGCCTGACTTTACAGGTTGGATGTTTTATGAGGACGTGTCAAAACTATCAGCATTTTCTGTCTTTTGCTGTACTGGTCGCTGTCTGGTTCTCTATTCCACAAGTCTGTACTTCTTATTATATCCACCAATTTGATACGAGAGATGCACCAGAGACATCTCTTGGAGAATGTCTGCAGCTTGAATGTGGTATTTTTCATGACCTGCCATGTTTCTGAGCCAAGACAGTGCTGACCTTTGTGAGCCAATGACAACTAACACAACCCCAGCTAACAAACACTAACACAACTCCAGCTAGCAAGCAACAAACACAACTGCAGCTAGCAAACAACAAACCCAACCCCAGCTAGCAAACAACTAACACAACCCCAGCTAGCAAACAACTAACACAACCCCAGCTAGCAAACAACTAACACAATCCAAGCTAGCAAACAACTAACACAACCCCAGCTAACAAACACTAACACAACTGCAGCTAGCAAGCAACAAACACAACTGCAGCTAGCAGACAACAAACCTAACCCCAGCTAGCAAACAACTAACACAACCCCATCTAGCAAACAACTAACACAACCCCAGCTAGCAAACAACTAACACAACCCCAGCTAGCAAACAACTAACACAACCCCAGCTAGCAAACAACTAACACAACCCCAGCTAGCATACAACTAACACAACCCCAGCTAGCAAACAACTAACACAACCCAAGCTAGCAAACAACTAACACAACCCCAGCTAGCAAACAACTAACACAACCCCAGCTAGCATACAACTAACACAACCCCAGCTAGCAAACAACTAACACAATCCAAGCTAGCAAACAACTAACACAACCCCAGCTAACAAACACTAACACAACTGCAGCTAGCAAGCAACAAACACAACTGCAGCTAGCAGACAACAAACCCAACCCCAGCTAGCAAACAACTAACACAACCCCATCTAGCAAACAACTAACACAACCCCAGCTAGCAAACAACTAACACAACCCCAGCTAGCAAACAATTAACACAACCCCAGCTAGCAAACAACTAACACAACCCCAGCTAGCATACAATTAACACAACCCCAGCTAGCATACAACTAACAAAACCCCAGCTAACAAACAACTAACACAACCCCAGCTAGCAAACAACTAACACAACCCCAGCTAGCAAACAACTAACACAACCCCAGCTAGCAAACAACTAACAACCCCAGCTAGCAAACAACTAACACAACCCCAGCTAGCATACAACTAACAAAACCCCAGCTAACAAACAACTAACACAACCCCAGCTAGCAAACAACTAACAACCCCAGCTAGCAAACAACTAACACAACCCCAGCTAGCAAACAACTAACAACCCCAGCTAGCATACAACTAACACAACCCCAGCTAGCATACAACTAACAAAACCCCAGCTAACAAACAACTAACCTAACCCCAGCTAACAAACAACAAACATTGCACACAGGAAGACAAGCCATAGATATCAACAGATCTTTTTTTTAAATGTGAGTTTTGGTGTAGGTCACATGTCCAAATATAAAAGACCTTTAGATCTGGTAATGAGAGTTTATTTATACATACGTACGTGTGTGTGTGTGTGTGTGTGTGTGTGTGTGTGTGTGTGTGTGTGTGTGTGTGTGTGTGTGTGTGTGTGTGTGTGCATGTATGTGTGTGTGTGTATGTGTGTGTATGTGTGTGCATGTGTGTGTGCATGTGTGTGTGTATGTGTGTGTATGTGTGTGTGCATGTGTGTGTATGTGTGTGTGCATGTGTGTGGGTGCATGTGTGTACATGTATGTGTGCATGTGCACATGTGTGTGCATGTGTGTACATATGTGTACATGTGTGTGTGGATGTGTGTGCATATGTACATGTGCACATGTGTGTGCATGTGTGTGTGTGCATATGTGTACATGTGTGTGTGTATGTGTGTACATGTGTGTGCATGTGCATATGTGTACATGTGTGTGTGCATGTGTGTGTGCGTGTGTGTACATGCATGCATGTGCATGTGTGTGCATGTGTGTACAAGTGTGTGCATGTGTGTACACATCTGGAATGTATGAAATTTGTAATTAAGTGGAAAAAATGACAAAATACCTCATAAAATGTTTATCCAACTGCATAATATGTTTACTTTGTATTTTCATGAAATGTGATTGGAACCCTGACTGCCCGCAATAAAAACAACTGGAGACTAACCTTTCTACTGCCTTGGGTACTACTGAGAAGAAATCACTGCCATCATCATCATCGTCAGCATTATCAAACAGGCTATCTCTGACTGACCTGGCACTGTCAGTCTTCTGTGGAAAGTCATTCATTCATTCACTGTGACTCACTCATTCACTCACCTCCCTACAGCCCCCTGTGGAGCATAAGCCTTCAACAAACTTGAGCCAAGTCTTCCCTGTCCTGTGCCCTCCTGTCAAAACTTCTCTATCACTTTCTTGTCTGTCTAAAGTCTTACATCATCACTTTCTTGTCTGTCTAAAGTCTTACATCATCACTTTCTTGTCTGTCTAAAGTCTTACATCATCACTTTCTTGTCTGTCTAAAGTCTTACATCATCACTTTCTTGTCTGTCTAAAGTCTTACATCATCCCTTTCTTGTCTGTCTAAAGTCTTACATCATCCCTTTCTTGTCTGTCTAAAGTCTTACATCATCCCTTTCTTGTCTGTCTAAAGTCTTACATCATCCCTTTCTTGTCTGTCTAAAGTCTTACATCATCCCTTTCTTGTCTGTCTTAAGTCTTACATCATCCCTTTCTTGTCTGTCTAAAGTCTTACATCATCAGTTTCTTGTCTGTCTAAAGTCTTACATCATCATTTTCTTGTCTGTCTAAAGTCTTACATCATCATTTTCTTGTCTGTCTAAAGTCTTACATCATCATGACCCTTTTGGCTCCACATGGAGCACAAAGCCACTGCTGCAGCTGGCACTTCCTGCCATGACGTCTGCACCAATCTCACATGCTCTTGTAGTAGTGTTTTCTGTAGCACTTTGTTCTGCACAGTGAGGTTGCCACCTCTATGACCCGCCTCTATGACCCGCCTCTATGACCTGCCTCTATGACCCACCTCTATGACCCATCTCTATGACCCACCTCTATGACCCGCCTCTATGACCCGCCTCTATGACTTACCTCTATGACCCGCCTCTATGACCCGCCTCTATGACCCACCTCTATGACCTGCCTCTATGACCCGCCTCTATGACCCACCTCATATTAGTTGCCTGATATGACATATCTGAGGGGGCAGTAGTCTTAATCAATCTAAGTTTCATCAGAGACGCCCAGAAACTGCATGGTCATAATCCATATATGCCAGACAGGGAAATTGTCAGAATACATCAGAAGTTAAATATGACAGACAGGAAACTAAGAGCCATCTATCTTGTCATACATGCCAGAAATTAAATATGACAGACAGGAAACTAAGAGCCATCTATCTTGTCATACATGCCAGAAATTAAATATGATAGACAGCAAACTGAGAGCCGTCTATCTTGTCATACATGCCAGAAATTAAATATGACAGACAGCAAACTGAGAGCCATCTATCTTGTCATACATGCCAGAAATTAAATATGATGGACAGGAAACTGAGAGCCATCTATCTTGTCATACATGCCAGAAATTAAATATGACAGACAGCAAACTGAGAGCCATCTATCTTGTCATACATGCCAGAAATTAAATATGACAGACAGCAAACTGAGAGCCATCTATCTTGTCATACATGCCAGAAATTAAATATGATGGACAGGAAACTGAGAGCCATCTATCTTGTCATAACTGCCAGAAATTAAATATGACAGACAGGGAACTGAGAGCCATCTATCTTGTCATACATGCCAGAAATTAAATATGACAGACAGGGAACTGAGAGCCATCTATCTTGTCATACATGCCAGAAATTAAATATGACAGACAGGGAACTGAGAGCCATCTATCTTGTCATACATGCCAGAAATTAAATATGACAGACAGGGAACTGAGAGCCATCTATCTTGTCATACATGCCAGAAATTAAATATGACAGACAGGGAACTGAGAGCCATCTATCTTGTCATACATGCCATAAATTAAATATGACAGACAGGAACTGAGAGCCATCTATCTTGTCATACATGCCAGAAATTAAATATGACAGACAGGGAATTGAGAGCCATCTATCTTGTCATACATGCCAGACTTTCAGGGAACCAGGTGCAGTGGTAGCTCCAAGCACCATAGGGAGAAAACAGGGAAAATAAATGAATGAATCATTAAGCATCTTTATATGTTGATAACAAATATAGAACTTTGATACGAAGATAAAAATGGAGTTTCAATTAGCTTATAAATAAGATCTTGAATATGTTGACTGAATGTTAAAAATTTTGCTACAACACTGGACACGACGTAAGGAAAATCCTTCTACAAATAACTGACCTTTTTATCAAGCTGTGGTAAATTGTTTGTTGAGTTGTTTCCAATCAAATTCTTGCCTCCCTTATCAGAAGGCTTGCTGTAAAAGACAGAGAAACAAAACTTTTGGTACACAACCTAGACTGGAAACCACTGGGAAAGAAGAGAATGAGGATTTGACAGAACCTAGAGAAGAAAGATAGATGAGAAGGCCAAAGTGACCAGATTTTCATGGATAATTTTTGTAAGTGAGCAGATAGCTGAACTTTTCTGGAATTTTCATGGTCTGTCTGACTTCATCCTGATCATCATTTCCAGTGTGCTCCTTACAGTGCATCATGCCTCCATTGTTGCTGGTCCGTCCCCTTGTAGGAAGACTGCACCTAGTGGGTCACAAGCACAGCTTGCAGCAATGGTTTCTGTGGCTACTTTTTTATACACTGAAGTTGCCAGCTCATGCACAATCTCATCTTAATTGTTGTGTACTAATGAGGGTGCTGCAGTTCCTATTCTTTCTATGCATCTTCACAGACCCACAGGTACTACACAGGTACTACACAGGGCTACGTCTGACGTGGATATACCAAAATAACAACAGTTATCTTCCTTAGTCATCCACATCATTTTAAAATCATTCATTACCCTTCACTCTCCAAGAAGCGCGAGGTGGTGGTTGTTGAAGTAGGGCTGTTTTTTTCTTGTCACTCTTTAGCAGCCAATGTCAAGCTGATTTACTTGGCAAGATCTGCAGATTTAGGGTTTTCCTGCAGTTTTTCTGCCACTGTGAAACTTGCGAAGTTGTGGTTATGAGTTTCAGTTTATTTCCCTGGCTGTCTATCCTGGCCCAGCCTACTTTTAAAAAATCTTCACATCTGGTTTTAGGCTAGCACAGAGAAAGAGCTGGGAGCAGCACACTGTGTATTCCCTGCCAGCCATAGGGGCTCTCCATATATGCAGGGCTAAAATACTGAGCTCTGGTTATGGGTTCTCCATATATGCAGGGCTAAAATACTGAGCTCTGGTTATGGGTTCTCCATATATGCAGGGCTAAAATACTGAGCTCTGGTTATGGGTTCTCCAAATTTGCAGGGCTAAAATACTGAGCTCTGGTTATGGGTTCTCCATATATGCAGGGCTAAAATACTGAGCTCTGGTTATGGATTCTCCAAATTTGAAGGGCTAAAATACTGAGCTCTGGTTATGGGTTCTTCATATATGCAGGGCTAAAATACTGAGCTCTGGTTATGGGTTCTCCAAATTTGCAGGGCTAAAATACTGAGCTCTGGTTATGGGTTCTCCATATATGCAGGGCTAAAATACTGAGCTCTGGTTATGGGTTCTCCAAATTTGCAGGGCTAAAATACTGAACTCTGGTTATGGGTTCTCCATATATGCAGGGCTAAAATACTGTGCTCTGGTTATGGGTTCTCCATATATACAGGGCTAAAATACTGTGCTCTGGTTATGGGTTCTCCAAATTTGCAGGGCTAAAATACTGAGCTCTGGTTACGGGTTCTCCAAATTTGCAGGGCTAAAATACTGAGCTCTGGTTATGGGTTCTCCAAATATGCAGGGCTAAAATACTGAGCTCTGGTTATGGGTTCTCCATATATAAAGGGCTAAAATACTGAGCTCTGGTTATGGGTTCTCCAAATATGCAGGGCTAAAATACTGAGCTCTGGTTATGGGTTCTCCAAATATGCAGGGCTAAAATACTGTGCTCTGGTTATGGGTTGTCCAAATATGCAGGGCTAAAATACTGAGCTCTGGTTATGGGTTCTCCATATATGCAGGGCTAAAATACTGTGCTCTGGTTATGGGTTCTCCAAATATGCAGGGCTAAAATACTGCACTCTGGTTGTGGTTTTTCCATATATGCAGGGCTAAAATACTGTGCTCTGGTTATGGGTTCTCCATATATGCAGGGCTAAAATACTGTGCTCTGGTTATGGGTTCTCCAAATATGCAGGGCTAAAATACTGAGCTCTGGTTATGGGTTCTCCAAATATGCAGGGCTAAAATACTCAGCTCTGGTTATGGGTTCTCCAAATATGCAGGGCTAAAATACTGAGCTCTGGTTATGGGTTCTCCATATTTGCAGGGCTAAAATACTGAGCTCTGGTTCTGGGCTCTCAAAATTTGCAGGGCTAAAATACTGAGCTCTGGTTCCGGGCTCTCTCAAGGACTCATCACGTCTGGTACAGAACCACCTCTCAGCTCCCATCACCTATCATATATCCACTGCGGGACCCTCATGCACCAGGTAAGGGTCAAAGTCCAGGGCTTGAGTGATTCCCCTAAGCTTAGTACGCAATGTTGGATTAACATACCTGTCAACCTGTACGCATTTTTCATACAATGTACGTATTTTTGATACTTTTAGGAGTGTACGGCCGTACAGACTCGTTGTACGGATTTTTCCTCCCTCCCCAAACAAAAAACAAAAAAAACAAATCGACATTTTTTTATTTTTTTTTTAAATTCTAAAAATATTTTTCAACCCAAGTTTTAAAACATTTTTAATCAGAAAATATTTTCTAGCCCAGGTTTTTTTTAAACCAATTTTTTTATTCCGGGAATCTCGGCGTCTGTTTTTAAACTGAAATCTCTCGCAGCAACCAATCAAATCCTTTTATACCCAACAAATTCAGCAAAAACTTTGAATTCGGCCTCAAACACTTTCGGCTTTCAGCATGACATGACGTATTTTTAAAGTTACCTGTTATCAGCCACGCTTGCCAAGACACTTCGACGCCAATTTGTTTAAAAAAAGCTAAGTACCTATAACTTGGTTAAATATTGCTGTTGTTTTGCTTTGTTGCAATTTAATCGCTGTCTTAATCTTTCCAGTTATATCTTGCCCTTCAGTATATTTTTGCGATAAATTAATGTCACAATATTCTGTGTAGGCCATTTATAACTAAAAAAAAAAAGTTTGTTTGCGTTGAGTAGGCCTACTTTATTCCGGCGATCGAGATTCACTGCTTTATTTTTCATAAAGCGGCGATCTATTATCACTGGTCTAGGCTATCAATTTTTAAATAATAATTTTGTAAATATTTGGTAGTACATTTTTTCTTCCTAGATTAATATTATGTTCACAATTTAGTTAGTAATTTTATATTTTGCTGTTGCTTTGCTTTGCTTCGTTGTATTTTATTTTTGTCATTCTCTTAATCTTTCCAGTTATATTTTGACCATTTCAATATTTCCAATAAATTAATATCATAAAATTTTGTGTAGGCCCTACAAAAATAGAAAAATAAAGTTTATTTGCACTGAGTAGGCCTACCTACTTTATTTCAGCGGTCGAGATTCGCTGCTTTATTTTTTAATAAAGTGGCAATCTATTATCACTGGTCTAGGTTACCAACTCTTAAATAATTTTGTAAATTTTTGGTGCTACGTTTTTCTTCCTAGATTTGATATTCTGTTCATAATTTGTTAAACCTTTTTTTTTTTTTTTGCTGTTCGCTGTTTGCTGTGCTTTGTTGTATGTTTTTCTTTTTTTTTGGTCGTTCTCTTAATCTTTCCAGTTATATTTTGATCATTTAAATATTTCCAATAAATTAATGTCATAATATTCTGTGTCGGCCCTACATAACTAGAAAAAAAGTTTGTTTGCCTAAACTTCGCTGCTTTATTTTTCAATAAAAAAGTCCACACAGACTGCAGGAGGTCCATGAATGCAGACACACTCACTTCTTTTTTTACAGTGTAAGATTAACATTGATACATGCTGTGCAGACTTTAAGCCCACAAATGCAATTCTGCAAAGTGCTAAAAGTGCATGTGTTGATTATAATACAAAACACTGTGCATCGAAAAAATAGTACCTCACGATCACTAAGTTTTTTATATGTAAAGAACAGCATGAGACTATTAGCATGTTTTATACCACACTAATTCAAATGCTAATAGATTTGTATATGTTATTTCTCGTTTTAAAACTGTATTGTGTATAACTTATTAATAAATTTTTTGCGTAAGGATTTTTCGGTGTTTGTAAGGATTTTTTGGGTCCGGCGTACAGATTTTTGTCTCAGGAGGTTGACAGGTATGGGTTAACAACATGTTTCACCACAGTGGTAATCATAGTGTTGGGCCACTCTGGTGCAGTTAATCAATACCTGCGCAATTGCCAGGCAAACCAAGAACTCTGAGGTTGCCTGTTTACAGGAATCACTGTGTGAAAGAGGCTTCATAGTCTTGGTTAGTGCAACACACTCAACCTGAAATTCAAACATCAGCAATGTGAAGTCCTTCGTATCCCAGAAGAATGAGGAAAGAAGAAGATGCTGTCATAAGAACTGGCATACTTTGAGTAAACCAGCTGAGAGCATTACAAGGCGGTCCTTGTTCTGGAACCCCCAGGGTAACACAGGTATAGATGGATGGAGAAGGGAATCAAGAGACAGGCATGAAAGAGATAGAGAAGACAAAGAAAGACCTTGATGGATGGCACAGGAAGGCTTAGCATGAGTTAGTTGAGAGTCTATGCTCCTCTAGCATCTAAAGAGTAGAGACTGAATTAATAATGCATAATGTTAGCCAAATGTGAAATAGTGTCAGCACCACTTTCACGTCTGCCTTCAGGACAATATGCCAAAAGTGTTATCACAGCAAAGCTGATACCAGACACTCGCTTTAGTGCACATAACCAGCGTTGCCACTCGAAATTTTCAAGAAGAAAAAAACTGGACATCGGCGATTTGCGGGCTATTTTGGGCGAAATCTAGGTGGCGTTCTTCAACTAATGAAGGATAATGACACCTAGACGGGACCAAAATAAAAACTTAGATCTAGGTGAATCCATCTAGTAGTGGCAACGCTGGTCCTAACCAAGGGACACAAGCAATAAAAATGAAAATGAGCTCCCCTTGCGATAGGTGGAGAAGAGGTCGGGCGGGATACACCTCTACAGAGTTATATTTCCTGTCTCTTGCGTTATGAAAAATTAAAAAAAAAAATATTTTAATGTTTGTGTAGTGTGTAAGTTGATACAGTCTTTGATTAGTGAAAGAAAACGTTCTTGTAAATTCTGAGAGCCTGGTGCAAATCTGGCATGGGACACTTTTGGTGTGTTACACCCTCACATGTACCCGTTCAGAAGATAAGCAGGATCGCCCATGCGTTCGTTGCTACAGCCACACCCGTGACATCTGCCTCCCAGGACAAGGGAAACCTCTGTACCTGGTGTTTGTACGCGCTGACGTTGCAACATCGCCCGTCTAATGCTAGACTAAAAGGACGTAAATGCATTTCTTAAACAACTATCAATGTAAGATAGTGTCTTAGAATGCGTAAATTACGCTCGCTTAACTCTTTACGCCCTTCTTCCCGGCGCATGCCGTGGTATGATACGATATATAATTCTCCAGAGAGCTGTTCGGTATGACCGGTAGTTTATATCCAAGCTCCTCATGTTTGCGATAATAGCACTAAGTAATTTGTTGCACACAAGACTCACAAAGCTTCCAAATAGTATTCAGACAATATGCAATGATATTATATGTATATCAACGTATATTTTTTCATGTGTGTGTGCGCGCGCGTGTTTACTACTGTTTTTAAACAAACATTACCTGTAGAAAAACACTCATTCAAATCCTAGGGTAAAACCTAACAACTGCATGTGACAGGAAAAGTTTAAACGCATCTCCCTGAGAATTTGATACAGTCAGTAGCACATTTAGCGGTGAGGACTCCGGGCTTCAGCCAACTCCCCCCCCCAAAAAAAAATAATTTGTTTCCCTCTCACGCTCTGAGGTGGCTCGGTCGTTGATTTTTGTTCCACTCGTTTTTGGAGGATGTTTATTCATCGTTTATGCAATAATAATAGCCCCTTCAGTCATAACTGACTATGGCAGCGGTTCCCAACCTTTTTTCACTTGCGTACCCCTTGGCAGCCCATTTCTATAAATTGTACCCCTAATATTAGCAAAATATTTGAAATTAATATAGTTGCTGTTATTCAAAATTTATAGATTATAACCAGAAATAAAGGGGCCAACCAGGGGATTAAAAAACAATGTAATAAAAAGGTGAACAAACAGTGCATGTATTTTTACATTTAAAAAATCAGAAGTTACAATAAAAATTAACACATTTAATTTATTAATAATAAAAACGTTGTTATTGTTAAAAGTTGAAATCACTTTTTATAACACACTTGTCACGTGACCATGACAAATGTTCAATGCAATCCTTGAGCTTGTTTTGAGGCACATAGTTTTTTTAAATCAGGTCCAAGTGATGTAAGATACAGTCTCAATTCTGGACCTGCATTCAGTTTACTACGGTATTTATTTTTTATAAATGTATAAGAAGAGAAAACCCTCTCCACCAGCTCAGTATTTGTAAATGGCAACAGAAACTTAAGCGCCTTGTCGGTCAGCTGTTCATATTCTCTGCTGATGTCTCCCCAAAAGTTAATAAGGAATTTTCCTTTGAATTCAGCTATTAAAGTAGTATCAGTCTAAAGTTCAATCAACTTCTCTTTTTCGTTCATTGAATGTGGCTGCTTGGAAATATTCTTCTTCAAAGGGATTTACAATCCAGTAGTTCTCTTTTCCAGGTTTCGGAAAGTACTTCTCGAAAGATGATTTTAGCCCTTTCAAGTGTTCAATTATTTTCTCGCTCATTTCCTGGGACAGGTGCAGCTCGTTCTCAGATAGGAAATTGTGCAGAGTTTCAAATACCTCAGGCTGGCCTTTTTCAATACACGACCTCCAAAAATTTAATTTTTTAATCTTAGATTCAATTTTGTCTGAAACACTGAAGATCATTACCGAGCTATTCTGAAGTGCCAAATTTAGTTCGTTTATTTGTAGAAAAATATCCGATAAGTATGCAAGACTCTGAAGCCAATCACAGTCGTGTAACTTTTAAGTAAGGTGGAAAGGATGGTCTTCAAAAAAAAGTTGGACTTCATGTCTAAGTTCGAACAGCAGGGTAAGGACTTTACCACGAGAGAGCCACCTTACTTGTGTATGAAGGAGCAGGGTAGAATGAAGACTATTCATCTCTTCACACAGTGCTTTGAAAAGCCTCGAGTTTGTGGACTTTGACTTCATAAAATTAACCACTTTCATAGCTTCATCAAGAACGACTTTTAATTCACCAGGGAGGCGGTTAGATGCAAGGCTTTGTCTGTGGATGCAGTAGTGGCTCCAGGTTATATTGGGGGCTACCTTCGTGACACGAGCGCGAAGACCGGAGTAGCAACCTGACATAGACTTGGCTCCGTCAGTGTATAGTCCACAACAATTAGACCAATTAATGTCCTTTTCTTTGAAATAAGAATCAAGAGCATGAAATATATCCTCACCTCTTGTAAGCCCTGACAGAGGATGGCAAAGCAAAAGGTTTTCTTCAACTTCATTGCTTTTCAAATACCTCACAATAACAAGCAAAACAGCGAATTAGCAATATCTGTGCTTTCGTCAACTTGAATAGCAAAGAATTTACTATTTTTAATTCTACTTATTATTGTCGCTTCAACATCGTCAGATATATCCTGCATTCTTCGAGAAATTGTATTGTTCGAAAGAGGGATAGCGTTCATTTTGCGAACATGTTCCTCTCCGAGAATGCACAGAACGGCATCTTTTATACAAGGAGAAATTAAATTCTCAGCTATTGTATGATTTTTACCACATTTAGCAATACGATAACTAAAACGGTAGGAGGCTTCAACCGCATTTTCGTTATCTTTGTTAGCTGACGACAAGTACGATGTCACATTCTGTTGTTTCGATAGGCGCTGAAAAAAATTGCGTTCCTTGTTTTCATAACTGGGGTGTTTTGTTTGTAAATTCCGCAAGAGTAACGAAGGTTTCATGCTACCATTGGATAATACTTCCCGACACACTACACAGTGGGGCTTAGCACAGTCCTCATCTCCTATAAACGAAAACCCATACTTCATGTATTCGTCACTGTATTTTCTCTTTTTAGCTCTATGTAAAACTGAAGATCGTGTCTTTTCACTATCCTGCACCAAAGTCTTAGGCGTATCCTGAGAAGTACTTGGCGATTGATCACATTCCACATTATGTTTCAGCTTTTTTACTGTGCCGGTTTTCAACCACTGATCCATATCTGATAATACACGAATTGAACAATTAATCACTTTAAGTTAAGTTAAAACAATGACTAAAACTACTGTATATAGAAACACTGTCTCACTGTCTCACGTTTGTAAAATTTGGGTCAAGAATCGACACTATTACTTCCGGGACATTAGACGTTCATAGATAGTGTGGAAGATCAAACAAGTCAAATTTTTGATGAAATATTCAACGGCACAACTATAATCCCATAGTCATTATAGTATAGCGTTGAATTAATTTCACAACTTTTGACTTGTCTTTTACACTGTTGACATATGTATCTTTTTTCCGCCATTACTCAATTTTTTTCGCGTACCCCTGAACGTCCTGTCGCGTACCCCCAGGGGTACGCGTACCACAGGTTGGGAACCGCTGGACTATGGGAATGCGCCCCTGAGGTGACAGCCCTCAGCTGCTTATTTTCCTGGTGCTCCTTTCGACGTTTTCTCCTCACCTCTGCTTCTTGTGTGAGCCTCTCTTCGCCCAATCTGAGGTGGCGCCGTAAATAGCATCGCCACTTAGTGCGATCGGCAGCTTCATCCTCATGTTGCTGGATCCATGTTCAGTGCCCTCATATCTCTCTTGCACACATCTTTGAACCTCTGCTGTGGTCGCCCAACTGTTCTCTTGCCATCTGCTAATTGTCCGTAGAAGATATCTTTTGGGATGCGACCATCTTCCATGCGGCGAACATAGCCAAGCCAGCAATATGCCAATTATTATTTGAACGTTTAAAACAACATAAATTAAAGCACGGGGAAAATTCTAAGATTGAGCCCTTCCCCCGCCTCCAAATACGATCGTCCCACCCGAGAAATAAAATCATAAATGCACCCGCCACTGGTTATGCAGTCAAATGTGGAACGGACATTTGTTTCCAATAATATTGACGTCAGAAATTTCAACTTGTATTTCTGACCGCAAGGTGTTACTTCAGATCCGAAAATAATACCTGAATCGCAATCACACATTATATTTCACAGACTATGAACATAAATCTGCAAGCCAGCAAGTTAAAGCCTGGGTCCTTTATCGCGCACTGCCACCAAGCCATTTCTCAGCGCTCGTGCTCAGCACGAGACAATCACTTGTCTATGAAGGTCGTCGTCTGTGATAGTTAGATAAAGTAAAGTCATATACGTCCAGATGGTTCGGGGGAAGGGTGTCTAAAAAGACAAAGTGTGTGACCGCTTAGCATACACTACCATTTATACGTGTTAAAACCACATAGAATGAGAATAACACGTTAAAAGCAGTTAAGGCATTTTTGCACAAAACACAGTATCATGAAAAGTTCACGGCTTTGAGAGAGGCATTGTAAAGCTGTCCCAGAACAAAACAATAGTAAATGCATGTTTTTGAATGGAAAATCTTGTGAAAGTGAGAGTTGCTAATTTGAGTTTTTTCCGTTGTTAGAGAGAGAGACGTGTGGAAAAAGCTGAGAAAGCGTGTGCAAATGTAGATAATTGTACCGTGTGAAAAAAGAAAGCATCGTGTGAAAATTGGCGGGAAAAAAAGAAGAAATAGTATAAAAAGGAGAGACGTGGGCGATAGACAGGCTTTTACAGATTTTTAACATTCATTAGGCGAGAGGATTTTACAGATAGTGTTAGGTGAACTTCGTCTTTGAGATTATCAAGACAAGTTTTTAACTTGACAAGTTTTCAAGTTAGACAAGTTAATTTTTAAGTAGACAAGTTTGTATTTTATTCTATTGGATATATTATTCCTGTGGATATACACTTTCATTTTGGATACTCACTATTTTGTGTAAGCGTAAGAAATAAGTACTTCACCATTGTGTCAATAACATTGCTGTTTTAATGACGTTAATAAACTATGATGGGAAACTCTTTACAGAGCGATACAACACAGAGCGATACAAAACTATATTTTATTTTTCTACATTGCTGAGTTTTCTTTGGAATTTTACAGTGGATTACTTTGACAAACCATTATATGAGGTAATGCTTCTCACTAAACTAAAAAGGGTACGAACGAACTTTGGGAAGAAAAATAAACTAAGGTCAAGAATTTCCATCTCAGGCGAAAGGCCTGTAACGACTTGAACAGAAACGTATTGAAGAATTAGCTCTCGTCAAAATATTTACCTGCGCACAACACAATTAACTGAACTGACCCCGGCCACAAGAGCAGGGGTCGCTGCTGCAAGTAAGCATGTCGAAAGAGGCCACTACGGTAGGGCTGGCAACCTCATCATGTAAAAACAACTGCTACAGGAAACAGCAACTGCAGAGCATGCGAAATGCTTTATCACAGGCTACCTACATGTGGGCAATGCTCCCAAGATCCTTAATACCGTAAGCGAAAAACGAAATGAAAGCTGACAGACTGCCGTGCGCGGCATGAATTATGAGGGTCATATTTACTATCCCTAATTCTTCCCCATATAATAAAATCTGGTTTACGCCACTGACGACTTTCTGATGTTAATAATTTGAGTAGCCAACATCTGAGTTGTTCCTGCTAATGTATGTCTCTTATGGAACGCGCAGCAGAAGTTGAAAAAAACGCAATGGAAAAACAAACGTGGGACATATAGACTCCAATTATGAAATGACAGAATAATGATCAGTTCTTTCTCAATCTTTCTTTCACATGCTTCTTCGTAAAAACACCTACTCTTTACATTATTAACGAATTGCAACATTCATTAGAATGTACGAGAAACACAACAAAATAACTAAAGCTCACAAGAACAAGAACACAGAAACTAAATTTACTTTAACACCAGCAGCCACGTGCAGTCACTAGATTTTAGAAGAATTGCGACATTCACAATAATGTACGTCAACAACAACAACACTAGAATTTACATGAGCTACACCAAAATAACTAGAATTTACATGAGCTACACCAAAATAACTAGAATCTTTACAAACTACAACACAGTCAGTATAAATAAATCTCGAATTTACTTGAACTACACCAAAATAACTAAAACTTACGTAAACTACAATACAGTCAGTAGAAATTACTGAAATAAATTTTAAAAATTTCGAATTTACTTGATCTACACGGACCGAGCAAAGTGGAATCAGTTTGTTGCTGCCCTACAAGACGCCACCAGGCGTGATGGCCACTGACTGCTTTGATAGTCGGCGGCTAAGGATCAAAGAAGAAGAAGACACCAAAATAATTAGAACTTACGTGAACTAAAAAAGTCAGTAGAAATTTGTGAAATACATCCAAAATATCTCCAATTTACTTGAATTACACCCAAAACATCTAGAATTTTCTTGAAATCCACAAAAATATCTCGAACACGTGAACTACAAAAGTCACTAGCTTGAACAAGCGTAAACACCAGACAAGTGACGTCATGTTCACGAAACCAGCTCTCCTCCACTGAGAAAAAGAAAACTCCACCAAAACAAAACAAAACTCCATAATATTGTTACCCAACAGAGCGCTGAGGGGTTAGGAACAATGTTACATGAATTTCATCAGGATTGCCGGATTTAAAACCACAGTTCGGCCAAATCTGTGTTTGCTGTGAACAGAGCTGCCAAATCAAATCCTCGGATACTTGCTGGACCGATCGTAAAAACAAGCTAATCAAAACTAACTAACACTTCACATAAACTGAAAAAAAATGTCAGTGACGACTTTAGTAACATTTGAAAACTGATAAATGAAACTTTGACATTACCTGAATAGTATATAAGCGGTAAAGTCAATGAAGATGTTGAAACATACATATATGCCTTAGCAGCAATACAGTCACAGTTATAGGGACAGACAATGATATCAAAATAAGAATACAGACGGCTAGAGAAGCTTTCATTGCTCTAGGGAGTAAATGGAGATTTAAAATATCAGGTCCAACAACAAAAATCAGAATTTTCAATTCAAATGTCGTCAGTCCTATTGTATGGCTCTGAAACATGGAGAACAACAAAAACAACAACCAAAAAGCTACGGACTTTTATAAATATATAGACTTTAAATAGAAGGCTTGAAGTGGTATGACAAGATCACTAATGTGGAACTGATGACAAGAACCAGACAAGTGCCAGTGGAACAAGAGATGAGAAAAAGGCACTGGAGACATATAGGACACACATTGAGAAAGCCTAGTGATAGCATTACCTGACAATCCCTGTTCTGGAACCCCCAGGGTAAAAAAGGTAGTGGAAGACAATGAACACAAGGACATGAGAGCTGCAGACTGACATGAAGAAGACAAGGACATGAGAGCTGCAGACTGACATGAAGAAGACATGGACATGAGAGCTGCAGACTGACATGAAGAAGACATGGACATGAGAGCTGCAGACTGACATGAAGAAGACACGGACATGAGAGCTGCAGACTGACATGAAGAAGACATGGACATGAGAGCTGCAGACTGACATGAAGAAGACATGGACATGAGAGCTGCAGACTGACATGAAGAAGACACGGACATGAGAGCTGCAGACTGACATGAAGAAGACAAGGACATGAGAGCTGCAGACTGACATGAAGAAGACACGGACATGAGAGCTGCAGACTGACATGAATTTGACAAGGACATGAGAGCTGCAGACTGACATGAAGAAGACACGGACATGAGAGCTGCAGACTGACATGAAGAAGACACGGACATGAGAGCTGCAGACTGACATGAATTTGACAAGGACATGAGAGCTGCAGACTGACATGAAGAAGACACGGACATGAGAGCTGCAGACTGACATGAAGAAGACACGGACATGAGAGCTGCAGACTGACATGAAGAAGACAAGGACATGAGAGCTGCAGACTGACATGAAGAAGACACGGACATGAGAGCTGCAGACTGACATGAAGAAGACAATGACATGAGAGCTGCAGACTGACATGAATTTGACAAGGACATGAGAGCTGCAGTCTGACATGAAGAAGACACGGACATGAGAGCTGCAGACTGACATGAAGAAGACATGGACATGAGAGCTGCAGACTGACATGAAGAAGACATGGACATGAGAGCTGCAGACTGACATGAAGAAGACATGGACACGAGAGCTGCAGACTGACATGAAGAAGACATGGACATGAGAGCTGCAGACTGACATGAAGAAGACATGGACATGAGAGCTGCAGACTGACATGAAGAAGACACGGACATGAGAGCTGCAGACTGACATGAAGAAGACAAGGACATGAGAGCTGCAGACTGACATGAAGAAGACATGGACATGAGAGCTGCAGACTGACATGAAGAAGACATGGACATGAGAGCTGCAGACTGACATGAAGAAGTGCAGACTGACATGAAGAAGACTCGGACATGAGAGCTGCAGACTGACATGAAGAAGACAAGGACATGAGAGCTGCAGACTGACATGAAGAAGACACGGACATGAGAGCTGCAGACTGACATGAAGAAGACATGGACATGAGAGCTGCAGACTGACATGAAGAAGACATGGACATGAGAGCTGCAGACTGACATGAAGAAGACATTGACATGAGAGCTGCAGACTGACATGAAGAAGACATGGACATGAGAGCTGCAGACTGACATGAAGAAGACATGGACATGAGAGCTGCAGACTGACATGAAGAAGACACGGACATGAGAGCTGCAGACTGACATGAAGAAGACAAGGACATGAGAGCTGCAGACTGACATGAAGAAGACATGGACATGAGAGCTGCAGACTGACATGAAGAAGACACGGACATGAGAGCTGCAGACTGACATGAAGACGACATGGACATGAGAGCTGCAGACTGACATGAAGAAGACACGGACATGAGAGCTGCAGACTGACATGAAGAAGACATGGACATGAGAGCTGCAGACTAACATGAAGAAGACAAGGACATGAGAGCTGCAGACTGACATGAAGAAGACACGGACATGAGAGCTGCAGACTGACATGAAGAAGACAAGGACATGAGAGCTGCAGACTGACATGAATTTGACAAGGACATGAGAGCTGCAGACTGACATGAAGAAGACACGGACATGAGAGCTGCAGACTGACATGAAGAAGACATGGACATGAGAGCTGCAGACTGACATGAAGAAGACATGGACATGAGAGCTGCAGACTGACATGAAGAAGACATGGACATGAGAGCTGCAGACTGACATGAAGAAGACACGGACATGAGAGCTGCAGACTGACATGAAGAAGACATGGACATGAGAGCTGCAGACTGACATGAAGAAGACATGGACATGAGAGCTGCAGACTGACATGAAGAAGACAAGGACATGAGAGCTGCAGACTGACATGAAGAAGACATGGACATGAGAGCTGCAGACTGACATGAAGAAGACATGGACATGAGAGCTGCAGACTGACATGAAGAAGACACGGACATGAGCTGCAGACTGACATGAAGAAGACAAGGACACGAGAGCTGCAGACTGACATGAAGAAGATATGGACATGAGAGCTGCAGACTGACATGAAGAAGACATGGGAAAGACCTTGAGCTGATGGCACGGGACAGGAAGACTTGGCTCAAGTTGGTTGAAGGTCTATGCTCCTTAGGGAGTTGAAAGGTGACGAAGAAGAAGAAGTAGAAGAAGACGAAGAAGAAGTAGAAGAAAGTGAATGAAAATACGTACTGAAAATCTAACTGGGATAAAGGACAAGGATACGACTAAAGTCACAACCACTTTGTCTTTATCAGGGACAAGGTTACAAAACCAGCAGGAAAAAAAAGACAATGAGAACTAATCTAAATGCCTTTAACATTTAAAAAAAGGATACAAATCGGTAAGAAAGGTCGCTGTTTTCATTCCGGTCAATCCAAGTCAGAAACGTCCCGAGAATACAAGGGAAACTAAATACATTAATACAAATAATGGACAGGCAAGTGAACAGTTTTATGCGTATGTTCACAATAAATTTTCACAATGAATCCAAGAGTGGCCACTCTGAGGCAAAGTCAATCTTGTGTGGTAAACAGCTTCGGTGTAACAAGCTAAAACAGCCAGAAACAACAAGAACCTCACCAGCATGTAGCTTACACAGTGGGTATATTCTAATGGTTAACATAAATAAATATATAATCTTAAGTTAACTTAAATAAATCCTTACTGTGACATCTCATCGCGTCCTTTTCCACCTCTTCTTTCTCGCCTACATTATCCATTTATTTCTTCATTTTTCCGCACATAAAATTGTGCCCCGCCACTCCTTAGATTTGGGTATCTTTTTTTCCATACTGCGATTGTGTCATTTCAAGGCTAATTGACCCCCGCCAGGCAGATTAATTTTATCGCCCAGCGAGTGAACCCACCCAGCCATTGAGATTAAACACATGTGGTGTTGACCGCTCATCGCGACAATCCTGAGTCAAGACTACAAAGGAAGACCAAACTGTTGTCTGTGAAAACGTCTTTGGTCAGCGAATGTCAGCGATTATCCGTCTGGCGAACTAATTCAGGTACGGGTGATAATTGCATAAGCACTTCCGTTCAGAAGTTTCTGTAATAATTATTACAGAGAAACCCGTCTGGGGAGACACATTAGCGAGGACACTATCTTGCAAGTCTGATTTGAAAGGTTACATAAGAGTAAACGGATGGAGGTCATGTGTTAAAATTTTAAAATGATATTTTAAAACACGAGAAGGAAAGTAATGACTAAACGCCCCGACCCGCTTTATTCTTGCTCATCGATTGGATCAAATGAAGACACGAAATATACATTCGTTCTGATTGGAAGTTTTGTCAGAAACGCCATGTGGAGGCTTGGAGCGAAAAGTGACATTTAACCGAGCGAATTCGGAGGCAAAAACACACTGCACTTCAACGTCAAAGCAGCAACACCAAGAGCCACAGAGAATAAGACAGAAATCCAAATTACAAGACTGGACAAAGTATTTGGGCATCTTCGACACTCAAGAAGAAAACCCGACTTTACACAATACAAAGACTGGAGGCCTAGGAATCGGAGCACCCGTCATAAGAGGGATTCTAAAATTACCCTAGACCAAGTGTTCGAGGCATCTAAGTAAGTTGCCGTGTCTATTCTAAAACTGTGCCCGAAGAATGTTTGCACCACCTACTGGGGTAAGTTGTAACCTATATTTTACAATTTGAATTTCACATGTTTGTACTTGCTAGTGGTTGTACAAATTCATACGAGGCTGGCAACCTCAGCATATGAAAGGAGTATATTCATAAACAACCACAGCATGCTGTTGATTGCTTCGTGCTAGTTCTCACAGGGAACCAAAAGCAGAGGTAACCCCCAGACTCTGAATGGAGCAGGGAGTAAGTGATGATTACATCAGCATGTGCATAGCTGTATATTATCATTTTTGAGTTTATATGTAAACTTAAGACATGTTCATTCAGACACAAGCCATTACATTCGCCGCTGCCCAGTCACAATTTTTTCTGTACATTAACTTAAAATTTAATGGTGATTTCTCAGCGTATTCCCTGAGATATGATGCATAATTGGGTCTGAAAATACACTGGGAAAAGACAAAGATAATGAGAATAAATGCATGTAATGAAAACAGGGTTGAACATGAAGAAGCACCAATACAAGATGTAGAATCGTACACATATCTTGGCAGCAATATAGACAAAGTTGGAGGGACAGACAGTGATATCAAAATAAGAATACAAAAAGCAAGAGGAGCTTTCATTGCATTGAGAAATGTATGGAGATCAAGAGAAATCGGATCCAACACGAAAATAAGAATCTTCAACTCAAATGTGATGTCAGTCCTATTGTGTGGCTCTGAGACATGGAGAACAACAAAGACAACTACCAAAAAGCTACAGACTTTCATAAATGGGTGCTTGCATAGAATAGAGGGATTAAAATGGTATGACAAGGTTACCAACGTGGAACTGATGACAAGAACTAGACAAGTGCCAGTGGAACAAGAGATGAGAAGAAGACGATGGCGATGGATAGGACACACACTGAGGAAACCTGTTGATAGCATTACAAGGCAGTCCTTGTTCTGGAACCCCCAGGGCAAGAGAGGCAGGGGTAGACCAAGAAGCACATGGAGAAGAGAGCTGGAAACTGAGATGAAAATGATAAGGAGAACGTGGAAGGAACTTGAGATGATGGCACGTGACAGGAGGATTTGGCATGTGTTTGTTGAAGACCTATGCTCCTTTGGGAGTGGAGGGTTATGATGATGATGATGATGCATAATCAGGGAGGATAAAACTTTTGAGAGACAAAAAACTGGTGGACGGACATCGGGAAAGGCACCTGAATAATATCAGAAAAACAAAGACTCAGCAGAGGCGTTTGTTCCTTTAATTTCTTCTAAAGTTTGTGGTACGAGTCGGCAAGACCATTTGTGGTACGAGGCTACAAGACAATTTGTGGTACGATTCAACGCTACGAATCTGTGATTCAGATGCTTGTTGTTGACACTAGACGACTACGTTCGGCGGGCCTGTGGAGATATTAGCGCTGTTACCAGGAGAGGTTACCCCCCTGCATCATCGCTCGGGGCGTGCCCTCGTCACAGAAAACGGATTGATGAAACAGCAGCAGCCGCATCCAGAGATCTGGCAAGTTATACTTGGAGAAGACCAGCATTCTATGAACTCAACCTTAACCTCAATGAGGACACAATTTTTTTCTGCATCACATCTATCACCCATATTCATTTTACTTCTGTTAAAATAATTGATCGTTAAATTTGTTACATGTTATTTCACAAAGCCATAGTTTATTCGGGTATTACAGAGAGAAATGCACACGTATGAATCAGTATCTTTAATATATATCTTTATAGAGCTAATAAGAAGAATTTTACTGTTTTCAGTTGCAGGCTTTGTCACAGATGGAAATAGTGCAGCAGTGATCATCCACTTTTGCCCCTCCCCATCTAGTTTATTTTTTGCTACAGGAACGCCGGATTCACAAGTGCAATTAACACGTGAGCCGTTTGGCAATTAAGCACGGTGGAACAGAGAGAGAGAGAGAGCGCGGAGCATGGCGTAATAGATTCTTTGATCAGGGGCGATGTTAAGTCTGAGACGGACCTTGGATTGTAAAACTTTCAGGGGAATTAATTGCGTAGCTGATATTCGGCAAGGCGGAGATGATGAAAGTCAAGCCAGAGAAATTGTCGGCGGCAGAGGTGGTAAAATTACCTTTGATTCAAGAATCGAACGGCAAATGGGCTCGGGTCTGGCAGTAGGTGTGACTTTCGCATTAAAGAGCGATAGAACGGAATTTACGGATATATACCATGTCTCTCCGATAGCCATGATCAGTTGTTCAGAAATCTATCTGAAATTTACTAGCTCGATATCTTAGATTTCTCGTACAGAGTGAAAATTATTAGATTTTCGTGGAGTGTTTCATTTTTCTGATTGCAGTAATTTTTATACTAGCATTTAAGTGATTTAGTGTGTTTAAAGTTTTCATTATATTTCACTGAGATTTTCTGTGCTAATTAAATAACTTATAGCTAAATCCTTTTCAGCCGTAAAGTAAATTTAATTACTCGCTATTTCCCAGTAAGAGATGTTCTACATTGACTAGTACATACATTACATAACTGTCTACTGACAGTATATATTATTTACTTCTATCCATTTTATGTAAATTTTTTTTAAATGACTAGTGTTCATATCACGTATTAAAAACGATAGGATAAGCTAGACACGTGTGTTTTAAATCTAATTTATAACGGAGTGGTGAAGAGGTCCTATTTTAACACGTGTTAGATATGATATTGATAATTTGGTTTAATGTTTATATTTTCTTTCCTAAAATCTAGGCTGATCTAAACCTGAGTACTAGCAGTTTTTTTCTGGCCATATGAACTTATCACCCGTGTGTTACCGGGGCCCGAAAGGGGAGCAAAGAATAGTAACACTGTTCCCTGCCAAGCTGTCGTAGATTTTCGATAGGAGAATTAAGACTTGGGTTGGTCCCTTCTGAATAGCTTGGAATGAGTGAGAGTCCCAGTGTGAGTTAGTAAAGGAAATAGATTCCACGAGTGAGATGATAGAATAGTGATAGAGGCTGTCTCTGAGATGCGAGAAATCTTCTCTCTCTCTCTCACCTATCTTCTACGACAGATTTTAAGCAGTCAGACAGTCTACCACATATACATTAAATATATGTATACCAACCGATCTCTACCCACTCACGTGCACGCAAATACAGTGACGACAGGTAGACACACAGACGTGGGGGAACTATAACAATGATATATATATATATTGTAGAACGAGCTGACCAACACGATTTCTAAGTTCAAGAGAGATTTTAATTATCATTTAAAATCTTCTCACAACACCAAAGAAATACATCAAGGAAAAAAAAACATATATACAAATAGTCATAAATTCAAGAAAATGCTACAAGGATGATAGCCCGTTAGAATCTTACTCTAGGTTTAGCCCACAGCCCCGTTAAGAGAACAGATGATGGCCCAAAGAGTTATAGATACATAGGGTTGAGTCTAAGAGGTTTCTTTCTTACTCGTAAATGTATGAACAGAGTTGGATAATCTGATTTAGCCTAAGGAAAAAAGAAACTCTAGCAGTTGTAACAAATTCTGCAGATTAAAAAAATTAAGACAGCAAATGGGTGACAATATACACCGGTAAAATAACACTCTGACCTGCGTACACTCATTCATTCAGCCATGGCCATGTGCTCCCATTTATACTTACAACTTTGCTCGCTGCCTCTGGGAACATAATAAATTCTAGGACCTTCACACAGACCTGAAAATGCAGTCATCGACCAAGAAATCCCCAGTTCCAAAAGACGTACTGAACTCTCTGTCTCAGGGAACGATTCCTTGGGTGTTCTAATTTCTCGAATGTCTGATTAAGTCACATACAATTTTTCCAGGCACGAAAGTTAGCAGAGCACAATGTCATTAGCTTTGGTTTTTCTAGAATTTAAGGAATGTCAGATCGGTGTCTACTTTCAGGAAGGTACTATATTTGGTCACCACAATACTAGTCAAAAACTCTCTGTCGGAATGTTAATGTTATTCTTGTAACTATTCTCGCCGCCAGGCAGCATGTACATTTAAATTTGTGGAGTAATATGAACTGGCTCAAAAGCCCAATATATATTTCTAGTCTTTAGAAACCGTTAGTGGGAGTCGTATTACTGTCTCTCTCTGATGGCATATGCACTGTCAGACCAGTGTTACTTGAAAATAAAACCCACGTGGTTAAAGATAGGAAATGTCTATGCTTCTCACAAATATGTCTCTCATGCTACTAAACGCTGGCCAGTTGGAATCACCCCAATAATCACTGAATGAAGAAAAACAACATATAATAAAATATACAGAATATGTACTCGTTATAACTTACATTTTAAACAGCAAGCCTACAACTTGACTTATTATTTAAAACTTCCCGTGAAGTAAGTTATATAAAAATCGATCATCAGGAATTAGGAATATCTGCGTATTCCGTCAATATTCACTGATGTCGCATCTAGCATTTATCAGTTAGTTTAGAAAAAAGATACTCGACTGAGTAGTTAGCAGTTAACTAAATTCATTATAGTTACATGTTTGTTAAGCTAGAAATATAATTTATTCTGCTTTCCACTGTATGCGTCACTAGAAAAATAATACAAACTATAAATTAGTTGCTCTGCACCAAATCTAACTAGGGAAATAGCTAAGCGATTAAACACTTTAAACCCTACACACAATACTAGATATATAATATTAATATACCTCGACACAGAATTACTAAGAACTAAACCACTTCGACCAAACTAAAGGCCATCTCTATTAACAGAGATATTTAGAAATCGAACCAAGGCTTGTTCTAGTCTAACTGCGAAATTACTGAGTGCCTGAAATCAGGTTTGCAACTCTAGTTATATCTATGAAACGGACAAAGAATCCCACTGTTTCGAAACCACGAAACAGCGCCCATCTCTCCCCTTCTCTAACACCCTACGTCAGCTTCCCTCATGTCGTAACAGCCATCAGTGACCGAGAGCGCGCGTGTGTTACAAATCTCAGACAGCCTGTCTGCGGTGCGGAGCGATTTTTCACGCTACGCCGGGTTATTCTGACAACGACTCTGAACTGACACTCATACTACTTCGCACCTCACGCTGACCGGGGCCCACAATGAGCCGTGTCAGCTGGGATTTCCAGACCAATGTCTGAAACTGCGACTCTAAGGTGTAAATATTCGCTCCTACTTAAGCGTTCGGCCGATGCAACTCGTTGTTGACCGGTGAAAAATGCAGACGGATGTCGGCTCTCTCATAGCCTTCTCACGCGTTTACATCGAGAATCTAACTCAAGAGTGTCGTGTCATCTGAAGGTGCAGACCCAAGTCGGCTCGATGTCTGAGATAGCTGCAACTTAATTGCCCTTCTCGTCTGACTGACATCTAAGTAATAGAATTACGTATCCCAGTATGAGAAAAAACCCCGGTAAAGTTTGAGAATACTGAAGAAAATATTTTTCGCAAACGAGTGATGCGAAAAATACAGGAAAAACAAGTAAGGAAAGATAATAAAATAAAGGATGCGGGTGAGAGAATAGGAAGAAGATGTAGGCAATTTAATGATATAAAGACCTACGTGACACAAGCATGTCATAGAAAGCGACTAAGGAGGGTTGGGCACGGGGCCGGTTACCCCATCCTGTAAAAAATTTAAACCTCAAAAAACTTCAACAAACATGGACAAGTCAATTAAAGAAAATAAAACACAGCCATCCAAGACAGGGGAAGGTCCTCTCGCAGGGAGGCGTATGATGCAACACAGAGAAAGCCGAAAGGAGTCTGTGTTACTGACTAACCTTCTTTCTTCTAGGAGAACTTCCAGATTTGGCACCTGGAATGTTCGGACATTAAACGAACAAGGGAAAGTGGCACAAGTAGCAGCAGAGATGAGGGAATATAAAATCGAGGTTCTGGGACTGTGTGAAACAAAGTGGAAGGGGGTAGACAGGAAGAAACTTATCACAGGTGAATTGGTGCTGTCCTCAGGACATGAAGACGAAAGTTCACACCACAGTGAAGGGGTAGCTCTTATGTTATCTAAAGAAGCACAGAAAGCACTCATTGAATGGGAAGCTGTTGGATCCAGAATAATAACAGCTTCTTTTAAAACAGCTAAAAAGAAAATAAATGTAAATGTCATCCAATGTTATGCACCAACTAATGACAAAGAAGAGTCGGTGAAAGAAGCATGTTATACTAGACTACAGGAAATTATGGAAAAAGTAAAAAGAAGAGACCTCACAATTTTGATGGGTGACATGAATGCAAAGATAGGTACAGTCAACACCGGCTTTGAAGAAGTCATGGGAAAACAGGGGCTAGGAATAATGAATGAAAATGGGGAACTATTCTCAAACTTCTGTGCTTCAAATCAACTGGCTATAGGAGGAAGCGCCCAATGGGCTGATCACCCGTTGGCTTGTCACACCGATTACGGAAACAACGGCAGATGGATCTATTTGTTGTTGCCCTAAAGACGCCGCTAGGCGTGATGGGAAACTGCAACAGAGAAAATCAATCTGCTGTTGCCCTTAAGACGCCACAAGGCGTGATGGCCTCTGACTGCTTGGTCGGTCTTTGGCTAAGGACGGAAGAAGAAGAAGATAGGAGGAAGCATGTTTCCACATAAGAGAATACACAAGGCAACATGGATATCACCAGACCATAGAACAGAAAATCAGATTGATCATATATGCATAAACAAGAAGTTTAGATCATCATTGCAGGATGTAAAGGTATATAGAGGAGCAGATGTGGCATCAGATCATCACCTTCTGATAGCCAAAGTAAAAATGAAACTCAAGAGATATGCAACAATGCAAAATTATAGACAACAATTTAATGTAGGACATCTAAGAAATCAAGAAACAAGAGACACATTTGCGGTCACAATATCCAACAAATTCCAAGTGCTTTAACAGCTGGAAGATGTAGAGAATACAGAAGACTATTGGCAGCAAATGAAAACGGTATGGAATGAGACATGTGAAGAAATACTGGGGAAAAGGGAACGACAACAAAAAGCATGGATAACAACAGAAACCATCAATAAGATAAAAGACAGAAAAAACAAGAAAGGAGATTTAAACACAAGCAAAACCAGAAGTTCCAAAGCCAAGGCTCAAGAAGTGTACACAGAAGCAAACAAAGAAGTAAAAAGAAGTATCAAAAGAGACAAGAGGAAGTATATTGAAGAGTTGGCAAGAGAGGCAGAAGATGCTGCAGCCAAAGGGAATGTCACGTAGCGTTTAAAGGATAAGAGAATTATTTAGAGGAAATAATAGATCTGATGTGGAAGATTTGGCTCAAGGAATCCCTGCTGGGTTTTCCCACTTCCGAAGGGTGACGAAGAGGGTAAATTCTCCTAACTCGACAGGTCTGGAAAAGATTGTAAGGAGATATTTGGTCTCTCGCTACCGTCGTCCCCTTCTCAGTTATCTATTATTATTATTCTTTAATTTATATTATATTTTACGAGCCCCCCCTCCCTTATAAAGGAAGATAAACATAGACAATATTCAACATCTAATGGAAGGAACAAAGCGTGGGGTACAGTATATACACCCAATTGGTTTATTGCAATAAAATGAATAGATGGTGAATGATAGTATTGTCGATGGAATTAGTGTCTGCTGTATGTATTATGTGTCTCACAATTCAAGTGTTTTTCATCATGGATGACTAAACTAGGCATTGATGTAGTGAGTTCCCTTTTTCGTGGACTTAGCTTTTCAGCCCCCGGCTGATAGTGAAGTGTGGTTAGTTCTCCGGTCTCCTGACGTTGCCCCAGGTAGGTCTTGAATGGTTCGGATTTGCCTTCTCTGTGCTCGACTCCGTATTCTGCGCTGAGATTGGACTGTCGTGCAAGGCTCCACCATAGACTGAAGACAAATACGACGGCTTCATTAATTTACTAGCTTTAGAAAGCAGTCTTTCCCTAAGCCGTCCCTCTGCCAGTCATCTCAGATTTTAGTCTCTAACATCATATGTCTAGAGTCTAATCTTGAATTCAAGTTTCTCCTGTCTGTCCTTTATTATATTTCTCTGCCCCAGTGGCAGTATTATAATTCTTTAGACTGATTTATCGTCAACTTAACCCGATGAATTATTATAAATGTCAGTTAAACCCACCAACTTTTATCATAGAAATGTCGGCAACAGTATTCTAGTTCTGTGCCTCTAGCCTAATCGTCATGTCATTATGAGGAATTTAACAAATAATTGGACATCCGTGTTTTAGAATTGTCTGACAACATTATCACACACTTCATGTCTGGTCGCATCGTCATATAATTTATAATGAATATATGTCACGGTCTGTCAACATTATCGTTAATATTAATTTCCGTTAGTCTAAACGTCGGGTCGAAATTAATCAAATAATATGGAAATTAATAGCTATATATATATATATTCCCATTATACATTATTATGAACATGTACATATCCCGTGGGATCATAAAATATACCCGATCACATGTGGCTGGATGTGATCGTACAACAGAAATATGAATAAAGTAAACATACCAATCTTGCGTCGATTTTGCAAGGTACTACACATTTCATCACATTATATTCTAGCGAGATTTCACTTACCTACTCAAAGATGGACGCTAACCCGCAATTAGACACGTGGCTTCAGTGCTTTTAATGCGAGAATTCGCCGATCTGGCTTAGACCTAGCTTTCTTGAGGGTTCCTGGGCAAGTGACAAAATGCTGGCTTTGCCGCCTTTTAGCGGGTCATTTCCGCTTGGACACGTGATCCGTAGCGTGCATCATGTGACCTTAGCCTCGTTTTAGACGCTCCAATCAATAATGTTAAAAGTCACGTGATGTCTTCCTAAATGGCCTAAACTGGTTCTCCCAAGTTCAAGCAGTTCTAAATTAAAACGGATTTCTCGCTACCGAGGTCATTGGTCAACAATGACGTCGTATCTAAAAATAGCGAGGAGAAAATACCGAACGCTAGGAGATTTTCTGCAAGTGACAATTCCCAGGACTTTGCGATCATGCATTGAGGATGAGAAAAAACGATGTCACGTAAATAATAATAAAAATGAAGAGAAGATTGGGCAAGTTGTCACACAAGCCCCTCCTCAAGTTTGACGTTCCGTCCAACTCCTCTGGTCCTGTCTTCCTCTTCTTTTTCAGTTTCTCATATCTCCTAGGTTGCGTCCGGATGTCTGCTCAAAAAATCTGCCCCTACGTTGTTCTTCCCAGGTATGTATTCTGGTTTTCTTCCTGGTTTTCTTTGGATGCCTACGTCTGCAGCAATGCTTCCCTAGGTCCTGTAACTGGTCTACCCTATGTGTTGAGGTTACCTGGTTACACTCTGAACAGGACTTCACATATCGAGCTATGTCTTCCATGATGCCGGGCCAATAATAACGGGTGGCTATCCTTTGATTTGTGGCACCATTACCCAGGTGTTCACTCAAAGTAGCACCGTGCCCCCATTCCATAACTTTATTTCTATATATGGATAGCCCCACAATCTGTCCATGACTTTTTAGCCCTCTGCCAGCTTTCCTGTGCAAGAGTCCATGTTCCATATAAAAGTCACCCTTTCTTCGAGGGTTATGTGAGTTTTTCAATTTGCCAAAGCAAGGCCCCAACGTGCTATCAGCTGCTTGAGCCCTTTTCATCTTATTCGGATGAATTTCTAACTTAGAGTCCCTCTCTATGCGTTTGGAGTCAGACCTGGTCCGGATGGCAGTCATAACCACAGGCTTTACTGGTTCTCCTAAAAAGACATATCTACGCCCTAACATCAGGGGGTAGAAAGGATCCTCTAAAACTGCAGCATTGATCTCCCCTTCCACATAGCGACAACTGACTTGAATCTTCGCTATGGGCAAATTTAAGGGTAATGCTCCCTTGAGTGGCCCCTGGATATCCATTGTTTCTGTGGTGAGTTGTTCGGGGTGCACCGGAGATGAAGAAACGACCGCGTCATAAGACAAACCTGTGTCATACATCCCGATGACTTGTTTGCCATTCACGGTCACTGTCTCCTGTATAGGTGGGTGATGGAGGCTATTCCGACTCACTGTCAGTTCCTTCCTGTCAACAGCCCTCACCTGCAAACATGCAACATGATGTGGGGGGTTTTTCCTTCGGCACTGGGCAGTATTGTGATTGCTCATTTTGCACGTCTTACACCACTTTTCTCCCCGCCTCTGATGCTGGAAAGCTGATCTCTGAGTAGTCTTGTAGTCTGGCTTGTCATGTTTTTTGAAGTTAGTATACGGTGGTTTCACTTGGGGGTCCATGTGTGACTGAGCTGTCTGTCTAGGTACGTAATCTGGTTGTTTCCGTCTGGGTGGTGGATTCTCTGATAGTGCTGCCTGATATCGTTCCGCTAACTGGACTATGGATTCTAAAGTGCTGGCCCCATTCTCTGTCAGGAATCTTCTCATGTCGGAAGTCATGGTGTCCTTCAGTTGTTCGATCATGACCATTTCCTTCAGGCCTTCCCAATCATGAGTAAAATTCCCTAGGGCACCCCACTTCTCCACGTAGGAATCCAGTCTCGCAGCAAACTGAGCAAAGTTCTCTCCAACTTCCCTCCTAGAGTTACGGAACCTCTTCCTATAGGCGTCAGCATGTAGCTCATAACGAACCAATAGTGCCTTTTTCAAAGAGTCGTAGTCATCCTGTAAACCTGGAGGAAGCTTGCTATACACGTCATAAGCAGTTCCTCTAAGCCCTTGCGACAGTTTCAGGTTCCATTTGCTCTTCTCCAAACCAAACGTGGTGGCAAACTTCTCAAATTTGTCCAGATACCTATCGATCGAGTCGGCTTGTTCCGAGAAAGCTTCAAATGGAAACGTCAAGGGTCCCAAGTTTGACATGGGTGAGGATGGCAAAGGTCCTGTGCCCACTGCATGCAAGGATGGCATATCATCTGACCGTGGCGATAGGTTGCCTGAGGAGGTAGATGCTGTCGCACCGGCTACCGGTTCAACTCTTTGAGCTTGTCCCTGCATCTCTAACTGCTTCATCTTCAATGCATGCTCGCGTTCATCTCTCTCGCTTCTTTCTCTAGCGTCTACAGCTTTTATCCTCTCATCTATTTCTGCTAACTTTATTCGCTCTTCTCTTTCAGCTTTCGCTGTTTCTCGAGCGTAATACTTATCAGTCTCAACACTGACATAATTTGCAAGGTCCACCCCACTATAACCTAGATCTCGACCGGCCTCCCCTAGTGCTGCCTTAAGCTTAACTATTTCAGCCATCTTTTGCAGTTAAAGTCCACACTGAGTAAGCTAGTGCTACCTTCCAATAGTATTTCTAACAACAAGTAAATACTAATTATTTATCAGACTGCTGTAGAATGAAATTACTACAGTTATGGAGACTTAAGGTCTGTAATTCAATGAAATACAAAATCAAGAACTAACTTAATTAAACACAACATATATAAAGGGATTCACCAATCAATGCCTGAATTTCTAGAAAAAATGTTTTCTGTCTTTCTAGAGCTCACTGTGTGAAAATACATGTGTTAAAATGGTATACTGTAATGACTGAATGGATGATACTATCCCAGAGGTATGATAAAATACATAAGTTCAAATCCCGGACCGAGACACCAGTGTCACGTAGCGTTTAAAGAATAAGAGAATTATTTAGAGGAAATAATAGATCTGATGTGGAAGATTTGGCTTAAGGAATCCCTGCTGGGTTTTCCCACTTCCGAAGGGTGACGAAGAGGGTAAATTCTCCTAACTCGACAGGTCTGGAAAAGATTGTAAGGAGATATTTGGTCTCTCGCTACCGTCGTCCCCTTCTCAGTTATCTATTATTATTATTCTTTAATTTATATTATATTTTACGAGCCCCCCCTCCCTTATAAAGGAAGATAAACATAGACAATATTCAACATCTAATGGAAGGAACAAAGCGTGGGGTACAGTATATACACCCAATTGGTTTATTGCAATAAAATGAATAGATGGTGAATGATAGTATTGTCGATGGAATTAGTGTCTGCTGTATGTATTATGTGTCTCACAATTCAAGTGTTTTTCATCATGGATGACTAAACTAGGCATTGATGTAGTGAGTTCCCTTTTTCGTGGACTTAGCTTTTCAGCCCCCGGCTGATAGTGAAGTGTGGTTAGTTCTCCGGTCTCCTGACGTTGCCCCAGGTAGGTCTTGAATGGTTCGGATTTGCCTTCTCTGTGCTCGACTCCGTATTCTGCGCTGAGATTGGACTGTCGTGCAAGGCTCCACCATAGACTGAAGACAAATACGACGGCTTCATTAATTTACTAGCTTTAGAAAGCAGTCTTTCCCTAAGCCGTCCCTCTGCCAGTCATCTCAGATTTTAGTCTCTAACATCATATGTCTAGAGTCTAATCTTGAATTCAAGTTTCTCCTGTCTGTCCTTTATTATATTTCTCTGCCCCAGTGGCAGTATTATAATTCTTTAGACTGATTTATCGTCAACTTAACCCGATGAATTATTATAAATGTCAGTTAAACCCACCAACTTTTATCATAGAAATGTCGGCAACAGTATTCTAGTTCTATGCCTCTAGCCTAATCGTCATGTCATTATGATGAATTTAACAAATAATTGGACATCCGTGTTTTAGAATTGTCTGACAACATTATCACACACTTCATGTCTGGTCGCATCGTCATATAATTTATAATGAATATATGTCACGGTCTGTCAACATTATCGTTAATATTAATTTCCGTTAGTCTAAACGTCGGGTCGAAATTAATCAAATAATATGGAAATTAATAGCTATATATATATATATATATTCCCGTTATACATTATTATGAACATGTACATATCCCGTGGGATCATAAAATATACCCGATCACATGTGGCTGGATGTGATCGTACAACAGAAATATGAATAAAGTAAACATACCAATCTTGCGTCGATTTTGCAAGGTACTACACATTTCATCACATTATATTCTAGCGAGATTTCACTTACCTACTCAAAGATGGACGCTAACCCGCAATTAGACACGTGGCTTCAGTGCTTTTAATGCGAGAATTCGCCGATCTGGCTTAGACCTAGCTTTCTTGAGGGTTCCTGGGCAAGTGACAAAATGCTGGCTTTGCCGCCTTTTAGCGGGTCATTTCCGCTTGGACACGTGATCCGTAGCGTGCATCATGTGACCTTAGCCTCGTTTTAGACGCTCCAATCAATAATGTTAAAAGTCACGTGATGTCTTCCTAAATGGCCTAAACTGGTTCTCCCAAGTTCAAGCAGTTCTAAATTAAAACGGATTTCTCGCTACCGAGGTCATTGGTCAACAATGACGTCGTATCTAAAAATAGCGAGGAGAAAATACCGAACGCTAGGAGATTTTCCGCAAGTGACAATTCCCAGGACTTTGCGATCATGCATTGAGGATGAGAAAAAACGATGTCACGTACATAATAATAAAAATGAAGAGAAGATTGGGCAAGTTGTCACAGGGAATATGAGAGAACTGTATAACAGCACAAAGAAGCTAACGGGGAAATACAAGCAAACAAGTTGCTTCATAAAAGACAAGAGTGGAAAGCTGCTCAGCAATATACAAGAGCAAATGAAGAGGTGGACATAATATTTTGAGGACCTTCTCAATAGACCAGCTCCACATAACCCCCTGGACATCCAGCCAGCAGAAGAAGAGCTACAAATTAACGGTGAAAGACCAACAAAGGAAGAAATAAAGAAAGCCATAAAGCTTCTAAGAGATGGAAAAGCGTCTGGACCTGATGGCATTCCAGCAGAGGCCATCAAAGCAGATATCGACACGGCTACAGAGATGTTATATAAATTACTTGGTAAAGTCTGGGAAAAGGAAGAGATACCAGCAGAATGGAAGGAAGGATATCTGGTTAAGTTGCCTAAGAAGGGAAATTTACAAGAGTGCACAAATTATAGAGGAATAATGTTACTTTCAGTGCCAGGAAAAGTATTAAACAGGCTTATCCTTGAAAGATTAAAAGAGTCCATAGACAAGAAACTGAGAGATGAACAAGCAGGTTTTCGACAAAACAGATCATGTACAGACCAGATAGCCACTTTGAGAATAATAATTGAACAAAGTCTAGAATGGAATTCACCACTATACATCGGATTTGTGGACTACGAAAAGGCATTTGACAGTGTAGACAGAGAATCACTTTGGAAATTGATGAGGCATTATGGAGTTCCCCTGAAGATCATTAATTTAATAAAGAAAACATATGAAGACATGACATGCAGAGTTCTTCATGAAGGACAGCTTACAGAACCATTTGGGATAAGAACAGGAGTGCGACAGGGATGCCTCTTGTCTCCATTTCTTTTCTTACTAGCAATAGACTGGGTTACGAGAACATCAACAACACACAACAGAAATGGAATCCAATGGACTCTGACTAAGCAGTTGGATGATCTGGATTTTGCTGATGACTTAGCTCTTCTGTCCCATAACCGTAATCAGATGCAGGACAAATTGAAAACACTCGATGAGAGGTCACAGCAATTGGGTCTGAAAATACACAGGGAAAAGACAAAGATAATGAGAATAAATGCAGGTAATGATAACAGGGTTGAACTTGAAGAAGCACCAATACAAGATGTAGAATCGTACACATATCTTGGCAGCAATATAGACAAAGTTGGAGGGACAGACAGTGATATCAAAATAAGAATACAAAAAGCAAGAGGAGCTTTCATTGCATTGGGAAATATATGGAGATCAAGAGAAATCGGATCCAACACGAAAATAAGAATCTTCAACTCAAATGTAAAGTCAGTCCTATTGTATGGCTCTGAGACATGGAGAACAACAAAGACAACTACCAAAAAGCTACAGACTTTCATAAATGGGTGCTTGCGTAGAATAGAGGGATTAAAATGGTATGACAAGGTTACCAACGTAGAACTGATGACAAGAACTAGACAAGTGCCAGTGGAACAAGAGATGAGAAGAAGACGATGGCGATTGATAGGACACACACTGAGGAAACCTGTTGAATAGCATTACAAGGCAGTCCTTGTTCTGGAACCCCCAGGGCAAGAGAAGCAGAGGTAGACCAAGAAGCACATGGAGAAGAGAGCTGGAAACAGAGGTGAAAATGATAAGGAGAACGGGGTAATAGAGCTTGAGATGATGGCACGTGACAAGAGGACTTGGCATGTGTTTATTGAAGGCCTATGCTGCTTTGGGAGTGGAGGGTTATGAATGAATATGAACTTATGATCATACGAACTTATAATATTATAAGCATCCAGGGATGTTCTATTCATTCTACGTCGGCGATCACCACGCATGAACCTTACTCCAACCAACTGAAGGCATAGATACCTTATTGTATCTAGGACTAATTTAATCACCGACTCTAGCGACTCCCATGAAATTTGCAGTCAGCAACTACGGCGAGTCTGGGGCTGGATTTGGCAAAACTTAAATTTGACACTAAATAGTCTTATTACTTATTAGTGTATTTCCTTGGAATGCCTGCGACAACTACTGGGGTAAGCAAAAGTCTGAAAATGGCCACTGAATGGGTGTGAATTGAATGAACGGAGAAAGAAACTTATGTCTTTTATTAACATCATATACTTATGTGGTTTCTTCTTTCTTTTTTATCTCACTAATCTGAGTAGTCATGGGATAGATTACATTAGGAACCTATTCTTTTCCCATACTGACTATTTCATAACTTATTGTTAACTTTTGATCTTTTGGGTTAATTAACCTCTGTTGGGATCATCTTTTCTTTTCCTTTACCAGAGGGAAAGAACCTATTTGATTAATTTCTTCTTTTGCAATTTTGTCTGTAAACCATGATCTAGTGATGTATATGCTTATTGTTGTGATCTTCTATTGATAATAAACTTTATTAAACCTTTAGTTATCGTGTCGGTCAACCCCCTATCCATTATATGTTATTCATAGTTTGCTTTCACGTTCGTGCGTATTTGTCACAGAATTGTGTGCATTTGAGTGTAGTGTAACTTGTATTTCATACAAGGAGAGAAAGTGCGTCTGATTTAAATATCGTCGTCCAGATAGGCTGGATTAGATAAATTATTCTATCCAGAGACTGTCCTTTCTCTTACACGATCACCTCGTGATAAAACTATTTCTTACCCCTTACTTTCACATTGTCATCACTATCACCTCTGCTCAGACAGGACTATAAACATCTATTACCTATCTGATAAAATCTACGACAGGCTTGAACGAGCTAAACCATCCATTATATATCTTCATAAAAGGCAGCGGGCAGATACTAAGTTAACTTTGCTAAGACACATTCAGCATTGTTCTTGACTTCTGAATATCTTGTGAAAACTCCCTCAAGGTAGAAGCATCATCATCCTTCTATTTGCATCTCTGCCAAGAGTAATCTTGTGCGAAGGTAGATACCTTTGAAGACCCACATTAGATACTCTAGGTTTTGGCCATTGTTGGACCATCACTGCAGAGCAAGGGGAGGCAAACCCGTGACACTTACCACACATGACATTTTTGTCACATGGTAATCTTGGTGTAATGAAGAATAATAAAGGTTATGTATTGGCAAGAAACAGCAGCTATAAGAATTGGCAAACAATCAGGAAAGTATTATAACTAAGGTGCGACTTCCGAGATTGCAAATCCCCATTCCCCCCTACCCCCGAACTTAAAAAAACAAACAATCATAATTAGGTCACTAAGATATAGAAACTAAATTATAAAACCCCAAAAAAATATACAAATAATTTAATGAAACTGAAATATCACTTATCATCATCATTCCAGTTGGTCGCTGAATGTGAAACATTGACATAGCATCTGCCTCCCTGGCAGGAAACCTACATTCATATGGTTGTACAGTGGTGGTTTATGTAGAAAGTTTGACATACCGGGGGTTGTCAGTCCCATACACAACCTCATATTAGTCGCCTCTGACAGTAGTCTGTCTCTGCCTTGTCAGGGACCCCCGGGACGTACACGGGACACACTAAAATATAACTAATATATCAATAATACCTACCACAGTTTTTTAACAAAATCTGACCTGTAATAAAAAATGCATAAAATCTGGCAACGTAATGCTGTTATTGTTTTCGTTACAGTAAGAGTTCTTACAATAAAAACCTTGTTATGTTCTAATTAACTTGCATGTGTATTTACAAGGTAACCCTGTTATAGTTCTGGTTAACTGGTACGTCTTCATGGGGTAATTTTGATTTCATTCTCGTTAACTTCACAAGTTAATCCTGACATTGATCTCGTTAACTTCACAAGCTAATCCTGGCATTGATCTCGTTAACTTCACAAGCTAATCCTGGCACTGATCTCCTTAACTTCACAAGCTAATCCTGGCATTGATCTCGTTAACTTCACAAGCTAATCCTGGCACTGATCTCGTTAACTTCACAAGCTAATCCTGTCATTGATCTCGTTAACTTCACAAACAAATCCTGGCACTGATCTCATTAACTTCACAAGCTAATCCTGGCATTGATTTTGTTAACTTCACAAACTAATCCTGGCAATGATCTCATTAACTTCACAAGCTAATCCTGGCATTGATTTCGTTAACTTCACAAACTAATCCTGGCACTGATCTCGTTAACTTCACAAGTTAATCCTGACACTGAGCTTGTTAAATTCACAAGCTAATCCTGGCATTGATCTCATTAACTTCACAAGCTAATCCTGGCATTGATCTCGTTAACTTCACAAGTTAATCCTGGCACTGATCTTGTTAACTTCACAAGCTAATCATGGCACTGATCTCGTTAACTTCACAAGCTAATCCTGGCACTGATCTCGTTAACTTCACAAGCTAATCCTGGCACTGATCTCGTTAACCTAACAAGTTAATCCTGGCACTGATCTCATTACCTTCACAAGTTAATCCTAGCACTGATCTCGTTAACTTCACATGTTAATACTGAAATTGATCTCGTTACCTTCACAGGCTAATCCTGGCATTGATCTCGTTAACTTCACATGTTAATCCTGGCACTGATCTTGTTAACTTCACAAGTTAATCCTGGCATTGATCTCGTTAACTTCACATGTTAATCATGGCATTGATCTTGTTAACTTCACATGTTAATCCTAGCACTGATCTCGTTAACTTCACAAGCTAATCCTGGCATTGATCTCATTAACTTCACATGTTAATCCTGGCACTGATCTCGTTAACTTCACAAGTTAATCCTGACACTGATCTTGTTAACTTCACAAGCTAATCCTGGCATTGATCTCATTAACTTCACAAGCTAATCCTGGCATTGATCTCATTAACTTCACAAGTTAATCCTGGCACTGATCTCGTTAACTTCACAAGTTAATTATGGCACTGATCTTGTTAACTTCACAAGCTAATCCTGGCACTGATATCGTTAACTTCACAAGTTAATCCTGGCACTGATCTCGTTAACTTAACATGCTAATCCTGACTTTGGTCTCTTTAACTTCACAAGCTAATCCTGGCACTGATCTCGTTAACTTCACATGTTAATCCCGATACTGATCTCGGTAACTTCACATGTTAATCCTGATACTGATCTCGTTAACTTCACATGTTAATCCTGACTTTGGTTTCTTTAACTTCACAAGCTAATCCTGACACTGATCTCGTTAACTTCACATGTTAATCCTGATACTGATCTCGTTAACTTCACATGTTAATCCTGATACTGATCTCGTTAACTTCACAAGCTAATCCTGGCACTGATCTCGTTAACTTCACATGTTAATCCTGATACTGATCTTGTTAACTTCACATGCTAATCCTGACTTTGGTCTCTTTAACTTCACAAGGTAATCTAGGTAACTTACAAACATTTAACTTTCTGGCATACTCACCAAGAGCTAATGTTCAGTGATGGTGAATCAAACACAAGACAACTTACTGGGGAATTAATTTACGAGTTTTCACAATAGAATGCCATTTGTGTTGACACACATTAATTTACGAGTTTTCACAACAGAATGCCATTTGTGTTGACACACATTAATTTACGAGTTTTCACAATAGAATGCCATTTGTGTTGACACATATTAATTTACGAGTTTTCACAACAGAATGCCATTTGTGTTGACACATATTAATTTACGAGTTTTCACAATAGAATGCCTTTTGTGTTGACACATATTAATTTACGAGTTTTCACAACAGAATGCCATTTGTGTTGACACATATTAATTTACGAGTTTTCACAATAGAATGCCATTTGTGTTGACACATATTAATTTAGGAGAGGGGGCGGAGTGCCTAAGAGGTATGGCGTCCGCCTCGAATTCTAAAGGTGCTGGGTTCGATTCCCAGTTGAGAAAATATGACATGGAATTTTTTTCAGAACCAGTGGTCCTAATGATGTCATACTCCTCTCTCCCCCCCCCCCCCCTCGGTCTCATGGGTAGTGAAATCGGATGCCTAGCCTTCTCGGATAAGGGCGAGAAAATAGGAGATCCCGTGTGCAAGTTGCGCACGTTAAAAATCCCACGGCAGTTGGACATCGTAAAGAGTAGGCCTATCAGGTCGCTGCCCTGGCAAAATTTAAAAATTAGAAACCTACCCACAACAATAATATTTATAGAATGTGTGATTCCTATATATACACACTTAAACCAAACCAAATTTAGACGTTCTCATAAGGCAATCCTGTAATTATTTACACATTAATTTAGACGTTCTCATAAGGCAATCCTGTAATTATTTACACATTAATTTAGACGTTCTCATAAGGCTATCCTGTAATTATTTACACATTAATTTAGACGTTCTCATAAGGCAAGCCTGTAATTATTTACACATTAATTTAGACGTTCTCATAAGGCAAGATTGTAATTATTTACACATTAATTTAGACGTTCTCATAAGGCAAGCCTGTAATTATTTACACATTAATGTAGACGTTCTCATAAGGCAAGCCTACACATTAATGTAGACGTTCTCATAAGGCAAGCCTGTAATTATTTACATATTAATTTAGACGTTCTCATAAGGCAAGCCTACACATTAATGTAGACGTTCTCATAAGGCAACCCTGTAATTATTTACACATTAATTTAGACGTTCTCATAAGGCAAGCCTGTAATTATTTACACATTAATTTACACGTTCTCATAAGGCAAGCCTGTAATTATTTACACATTAATGTAGACATTCTCATAAGACAACACTGTAATTATTTACACATTAATTTAGACGTTCTCATAAGGCTATCCTGTAATTATTTACACATTAATGTAGACGTTCTCATAAGGCAAGCCTGTAATTATTTACATATTAATTTAGACGTTCTCATAAGGCAAGCCTACACATTAATGTAGACGTTCTCATAAGGCAACCCTGTAATTATTTACACATTAATTTAGACGTTCTCATAAGGCAATCCTGTAATTATTTACACTTTAATTTAGACGTTCTCATAAGGCAAGCCTGTAATTATTTACACATTAATTTAGACGTTCTCATAAGGCAAGCCTGTAATTATTTACACATTAATTTAGACGTTCTCATAAGGTAAGCCTACACATTAATGTAGACGTTCTCATAAGGCAAGCCTGTAATTATTTACATATTAATTTAGACGTTCTCATAAGGCAAGCCTACACATTAATGTAGACGTTCTCATAAGGCAAGCCTGTAATTATTTACACATTAATTTAGACGTTCTCATAAGGCTATCCTGTAATTATTTACACATTAATTTAGACGTTCTCATAAGGCAAGCCTGTAATTATTTACACATTAATTTAGACGTTCTCATAAGGCAATCCTGTAATTATTTACACATTAATTTAGACGTTCTCATAAGGCTATCCTGTAATTATTTACACATTAATTTAGATGTTCTCATAAGGCAAGCCTATAATTATTTACACATTAATTTAGACGTTCTCATAAGGCAAGCCTGTAATTATTTACACATTAATTTAGACGTTCTCATAAGGCAAGCCTACACATTAATGTAGACGTTCTCATAAGGCAAGCCTGTAATTATTTACATATTAATTTAGACGTTCTCATAAGGCAAGCCTACACATTAATGTAGACGTTCTCATAAGGCAACCCTGTAATTATTTACACATTAATTTAGACGTTCTCATAAGGCAATCCTGTAATTATTTACACATTAATTTACACGTTCTCATAAGGCAAGCCTGTAATTATTTACACATTAATGTAGACATTCTCATAAGACAACACTGTAATTATTTACACATTAATTTAGACGTTCTCATAAGGCTATCCTGTAATTATTTACACATTAATTTAGACGTTCTCATAAGGCTATCCTGTAATTATTTACACATTAATTTAGACGTTCTCATAAGGCAAGCCTGTAATTATTTACACATTCATTTAGACGTTCTCATAAGGCTATCCTGTAATTAGTTACACATTAATTTAGACGTTCTCATAAGGCTATCCTGTAATTATTTACACATTAATTTAGACGTTCTCATAAGGCAAGCCTGTAATTATTTACACATTAATTTAGACGTTCTCATAAGGCAAGCCTGTAATTATTTACACATTAATTTAGACGTTCTCATAAGGCAAGCCTGTAATTATTTACACATTAATTTAGACGTTCTCATAAGGCAAGCCTACACATTAATGTAGACGTTCTCATAAGGCAAGCCTGTAATTATTTACATATTAATTTAGACGTTCTCATAAGGCAAGCCTACACATTAATGTAGACGTTCTCATAAGGCAACCCTGTAATTATTTACACATTAATTTAGACGTTCTCATAAGGCAAGCCTGTAATTATTTACACATTAATTTACACGTTCTCATAAGGCAAGCCTGTAATTATTTACACATTAATGTAGACATTCTCATAAGACAACACTGTAATTATTTACACATTAATGTAGACGTTCTCATAAGGCAACACTGTAATTATTTACACATTAATTTAGACGTTCTCATAAGGCAATCCTGTAATTATTTACACATTAATTTAGACGTTCTCATAAGGCAAGCCTGTAATTATTTACACATTAATTTAGACGTTCTCATAAGGCAAGCCTGTAATTATTTACACATTAATTTAGACGTTCTCATAAGGCAAGCCTACACATTAATGTAGACGTTCTCATAAGGCAAGCCTGTAATTATTTACATATTAATTTAGACGTTCTCATAAGGGAAGCCTACACATTAATGTAGACGTTCTCATAAGGCAAGCCTGTAATTATTTACACATTAATTTAGACGTTCTCATAAGGCAAGCCTGTAATTATTTACACATTAATTTAGACGTTCTCATAAGGCAAGCCTGTAATTATTTACACATTAATTTAGACGTTCTCATAAGGCAAGCCTGTAGTTATTTACACATTAATTTAGACGTTCTCATAAGGCAAGCCTACACATTAATGTAGACGTTCTCATAAGGCAAGCCTGTAATTATTTACATATTAATTTAGACGTTCTCATAAGGCAAGCCTACACATTAATGTAGACGTTCTCATAAGGCAACCCTGTAATTATTTACACATTAATTTAGACGTTCTCATAAGGCAAGCCTGTACTTATTTACACATTAATTTACACGTTCTCATAAGGCAAGCCTGTAATTATTTACACATTAATGTAGACATTCTCATAAGACAACACTGTAATTATTTACACATTAATGTAGACGTTCTCATAAGGCAACACTGTAATTATTTACACATTAATTTAGACGTTCTCATAAGGCAATCCTGTAATTATTTACACATTAATTTAGACGTTCTCATAAGGCAAGCCTGTAATTATTTACACATTAATTTAGACGTTCTCATAAGGCAAGCCTGTAATTATTTACACATTAATTTAGACGTTCTCATAAGGCAAGCTTACACATTAATGTAGACGTTCTCATAAGGCAAGCCTGTAATTATTTACATATTAATTTAGACGTTCTCATAAGGCAAGCCTACACATTAATGTAGACGTTCTCATAAGGCAAGCCTGTAATTATTTACACATTAATTTAGACGTTCTCATAAGGCAAGCCTGTAATTATTTACACATTAATTTAGACGTTCTCATAAGGCAAGCCTACACATTAATGTAGACGTTCTCATAAGGCAAGCCTGTAATTATTTACATATTAATTTAGACGTTCTCATAAGGCAAGCCTACACATTAATGTAGACGTTCTCATAAGGCAACCCTGTAATTATTTACACATTAATTTAGACGTTCTCATAAGGCAAGCCTGTAATTATTTACACATTAATTTACACGTTCTCATAAGGCAAGCCTGTAATTATTTACACATTAATGTAGACATTCTCATAAGACAACACTGTAATTATTTACACATTAATTTAGACGTTCTCATAAGGCTATCCTGTAATTATTTACACATTAATTTAGACGTTCTCATAAGGCTATCCTGTAATTATTTACACATTAATTTAGACGTTCTCATAAGGCAAGCCTGTAATTATTTACACATTCATTTAGACGTTCTCATAAGGCAATCCTGTAATTAGTTACACATTAATTTAAACGTTCTCATAAGGCTATCCTGTAATTATTTACACATTAATTTAGACGTTCTCATAAGGCAATCCTGTAATTATTTACACATTGATAAAGTTGATAACGTTGGATTTTTATTCCCGTTAATGATATCCACCAAAAGATAGATATAAGTGGATGGAAGCAGACATCATCATCATCATCAGTTGATAAGATCTCTATGGTGTTGTTTGCTCCACTGTAGTGTATGGAATGTCAACTTGACCTACGCAGTGGTGTGTAGACATGGATTGAGTGTATAATGTGCGAATGATGATAAAGGTTCGTGGTGTTGACAAAAAATGTTCTTTTCTCACACTCATGTATGGCTGGAAGTCATCGACACCAACGACTGTGTACCTTTTCTAAAGTTTAATTGGACGTACACACTCGACAGCACAGATAGTGACAAATCACAGGTTGCCATAATACATCATAGTACAGTGGATAAATGGTCTTGCAATGTTACATGGGCACTCATGTAGAATAAGTGTATAATGGACTGTCAGTAGCCAAGCACTCAGTATCGCCCATACATATATATCATCTGACTTCACTGACTGAGCACGTCAGCTTATAAACAATATTTCAGATGGCTTCTAAACCTAATCTCGTCTAGCGACGATTCTTCAACATAATGTTCAGCACATATTTTTTCCATATAATAATATTGAACCGCTGATAAAGGGTTCTCATGTGTAGCAGTGATCTCTGGACTAAACAAGCGATAATACGGGCATCCCCTTTCTCTTCTTGAAAGTCACTACATGTTTTGGTTCCAAGATGGCTTCACTCGTGAGCTGTCACTCACGTTTGGATACAGATAATGAATCTGTCCTAAAGTTAGTCATTCATAAAACATTTCATTGCTCTGTAGATTTGATCATGAACAATTGACTGCATTCTACAGAATATAGTGCTGCTAGGAATCGAAGTCGTTTTCATCGAGTCAAATATATTCTCTTATCGAAAATGGTGGCTTCGTACGAGAGTTCATAAGAGTATCTTTGATTACCTTGGTATAAGAAATATGAAACTGCCATTCCTTGGCAATACGAATAAACACTGGGGTAAAGCATACACGATAGGTCTAGACGACTATCACTTTCCCCACAAATACTGAGATCACTTTTTCCCGGCGACAGGCCGACATAGAAAACACAGTCCCTATCAGGACGCAGCCAAATCACACCACACTCTAGCGACACATCCGACGAATAGCCTTCGACCTCTCTAGAGACAACAGAACATATAGTTCGACTTAGATATGTAAAGATATACAGATATAAGACAGACTCGTCCTACTCAGACAAACAATACACATAAATTCAGGCCATAGATATTCTGAAGCAAGAACAATCTATTATTACCCAAACAACGAATAAATCGCAGTAAAATGGATTTATCCGCGGAGTTTGATCGAAAGAGCCGACACAACTTTCAAGGGAAGTAACTCAATAATGACTTTCCCTTAAGCACTATTTTGCTTTCAAAATATTTGCGAAGATAACAAGAATACCAATGTATAATATTGTAAGATATCAAAGACTGCACGTAACAGTCTTACCACACCTCCCGGGAAAAAAAAAATGGAACATTTTTTTTTTTTTTGAAATACATCTAGGAGCAACGTACAATAGGCTCACAACGCATGAATAATGCGCAGATGAAAATATCAGGAATACCTATAACGCCTAATATGAGGCTAAGTCGACTTATGGAGCGACTGGTGAGAATGTGTCTCATAAACTGAGAGAAATTATTTCTCTACAAGTATATTTTTCCAGGAAGGTGTCATCAAAGTATAATACAATTCTGGCAATTACACAATGCCTAAAAAATTCATATCATCATTTCGTATTAGATATCTTAAATTTATGATTTATGAAGAAAAAATCATCAAAGCACAGCGGTGAATAAACATCAATGAACCGCTATGTAGTGATACAATCATTATATTATTAAATTACAAATGTGTATCTATCATGATATAGAAAAGGAACTACTATAGAACTAGACATATCAAGAAGTCTAAGCCCTAATAGTTATGTGGAATCATGTGGGCATCTTGACAGAATGTCTGCCATCACATTATCTGATCCACGAATAGCTCGCACAGAGAAATGAAAAGGTTGAAGAGCAATTGCATATCGAGTAGACCTCGAGCTCTTCAAATTCTTACTCTGTATAGCAGTAAGAGCTTTTTGGTCGGTTTCTACTATGAAATGTGCGCCTAGAAGGAATCTCTGTAGTTTGAGGATCGACCAAACCATAGCTAATAGCTCACGGTCTAAAACCGAATAATTCCTTTCTGCCGCATTAAGTTTTCTGGAAATATACATTACAGGATGCAGAGTTCCAGAGTACTCTTGCATTAGTGCCGCTCCAATCCCAGTGGATGAAGCGTCACTACGAAGAACGAATGTCTTATCTTTAGTGGGTAGCACTAAAATAGGTGGTGTTGAAAACAATGTTTTAATCTTATCCAGAGAGCATTGGCATTCCTGAGACCAGTGGACCACATTAGGCGAACCTTTCTTTAGAAGTGTTGAGAGAGGTGCCATGATAGAGGATAGATTCTGAATGAATCTGCCATAAAATTGAATAAGACCTAACAGACTTCTCACCTGTTTTTTAGTCTTAGGGATTGAGATGTTAAGTATCTTACTAGTATTATGGTCCTCTGTCTTTAGGAAACCATGACCAACTCGGTGGCCTAGGAAAGAAATTTCGCTAAAACCAATATAGGCTTTAGAGGGTTTCGCTGTCAGGTTGTGCTCACGCAAAGTAGACAGCAATTCATCTAACCCTGAATAGTGATCTTCCCAAGTATCGCTGAAAAGACAGATGTCGTCTAGATATGCAATGACATCTGACCGATAAGATAGGATTCGGCGCATCATGCGTACGAATGTAGCTGGTGCGTTCATAAGACCGAAAGGCATAAAATTCCATTGGAACAAACCTCTAGGTGTTGAAAAAGCCGTGAGAGGTTTGGCGCGTTCAGATAAAGGAACTTGCCAATATCCTTTAGACAAATCAAGTTTAGTGAAAAAATGAGATTTGGAGAGTCGAGTAAGTAGCTCTTCCAGTAAAGGCATAGGTTCGGCATCGAACTTCGTTACTTGATTCAATTTTCGATAGTCAACGCAAAGACGTATGTTATTGTCTTTTTTACGCACAATAACCATCGGCGAAGAATATGCAGAGGTGGATGGTTCGATTATTTTCAAATCTATCATCTCATCCAACTCTTTCTCGACCTGTGCTTGAAAATGTATAGGTATAGGATAAGGTCTAACCCTAATAGGAGTATGGTCAGTTAGAACAATGTCATGTTGAATGACATTCGTTTGTCCAGGGATGTCAGTGAGTACATCCTGAAATGTTTGCAACATAGTTGAAACTTGTCGCTGTTCTCCTAGAGACAAATCAGGAGAGACAGTAACGTTCTTCCATGATTCACTGGAATGAAGTGGGATCATTGGAAGAGGAAGATTTACATCTGAAAAACTTGTTTCCTCATCCTGTATCACGGACAGTGATGAGTAATGACCATGTTGTACTGGAGAATTGTCCGTTGCTTGGAAAATGGGTTGCAAATAATCCGGACGTTCATGGAATTCAGTAAGCATATTGATGTGGAAGGTTTTATGCTTCCCATCAATATCGACAATATAGTCGACATCGGAAATTTTCGATATTATATCGTACGGACCTTTCCAAGAAATAAGTAATCTGTTTTCCCTACAAGGTAGTAATACAAATGCTTTGTCACCAGGACAAAGTTGTCGTAAGCATCTCTTCTTATTGGCAAATTGCCTTGCCTTCTGTTTCGCAAATTCAGAAGAAGAAGTTGCTAATTTGCATGCTTCGATAATTTTTTGTCTCAACGCGATGACATATTCGTAGGATGACTTTGTGTCATCGTCAATATTGTCAGATGTTATGAGATCGTGAAGCAACGACATAGGGCCACGCGGACGCGCGCCAAAGACGAGTTCAAAGGGAGAAAATCCCGTATGTTCATTGGGTACCTCTCTGTAAGCGAAGAGGGCCGCAGGTAAAACTCTGTCCCAGTCTTGAGGATGATCCTCAGTTATCTTCCCCAGTAAGTTTTTAAGTGTTCTATTAAGGCGTTCGACCATACCATTAGACATTGGATGGTAGATACTACTTAAAGATCTATCTATCTGCAGAGTAGACATTACTTGAGACATGGTATCTGATATTAGTTGGGTGCCATGGTCTGACAATATCTCTCCGGGGAACCCCAGACGAGAAAATATAAGCCAAAGAGCATCTGCAATATCAGCAGTAGTAATGCTCTTCAGAGGAATAGCCTCTGGCCAACGTGTGCACATATCAACACACGTCAAGATAAACTGATGTCCTCTGGCAGACTTGATCTTAAATGGACCAATAATGTCTATGGCCATTTTTTGAAACGGCCGAATAGGAATGTCCGCCGCCTGAATGGGTGCAGCATGCCGTGGACCTTTGGATTTAACTTCCTGACATACTTTACAAGATCGACAATAAATCCGTATGTCCTTGTTTACCAATGGCCAAAAGAAAGCCGCAAGGACTCTTGACTTAGTACGGGAAAAACCCATGTGTCCAGCACACTGAGAGTCGTGAGCGTGCTGCAAAATTTTAACTCTCAAATTCTTGGGAACCAGGATTTGAGAATGACTTGACGTAATGGAGTCTTGAACCATACGTACAAGTACGCCATTCTTCTTTGTAATCCACGATTTACGACTTGTGTCTTTATTCGGATCACCTTTAGTTGCAAGAATGAAGAATTTCTTCAGAGTGGGATCATCTTCTTGCTGTTTTATAAACGAGTCACGAGAAATTACCAAGGGATTATCTTGGTTATGCACTTCATTATCTTCAGTAGATGAAGTTTGAGGCATATTAAGAGCCTGAGCTCTAGTGACTACAGCGTTAGCAATCTGCATGTTTTGCCTTTCCCACGTGGAAATTTGTTGCGGAGTGCATTCCTTGACTCCATGAATGCGACCGATGATGAGGTCAGCGATCGGATTCGGAAGAAGACATGCGTGTACATCTCCTGTAAAGAAAGGAGTAGCAATCCTAATGATAGCAGTAGAGTATTTCTCTAATGTGCCGCCAAATGTTACACATTTGACTACTTGTCCAGTGGCACGGGAAGGATCTACGAGTGACTGCCTAACACCAATTGTGGTGCATCCAGAATCAAATAGCACAGAGACTGGATTGTTATTCACTAAACCCTTATGTAAGACAAGAGAACCTCTTCCATCATGCGCGACTGATGCTGGAAGAGCAGGAAGAGGATGGCCACAGCTTAAAGTAGACACTGTGGTTGGCTCAAATAACGTTTTGCATTGGGGGCACTGAGATGCTCTCCCAAAATCAAAAGCGGCACATGCCATATTACTAGCATCATTATTATCTTTACTCTGTTTATAGGCTTCATGGGACTCTTGTTGTGCAGAGTTTGCCTGAAAATGTGGTTTATGTCTTTTGTTTTGAGATCTACCTCGGTTATTATCACCTCTGTAGTTATTGTTACCTCTATTGTAACCCCTATTTGGGTTTGAGTCATAGTTCCCTTGGTTACCATTATCATATTCATTATAATGAGTATCTCTGTAATTATGATCTTGTTGACTCCAAGACGGATAACCCTGATAGTTTCTATAATTACTTCCTCTACGGAAATTCCTATAATTATGACCACCCCTGTGTCGAGAGCTATCAGGTCGTCTCCAGTTCTTTGAAGAAGAACCCTGAAATGATTGGTTACCTTGGTTTTGATAACTATTATGGTTACCTTTTTTATCAAATCTGTTTTGAGGTCCCTGAAATCTGTGTGAATAATTGGGATTGTATGGTGTTGCTGAAGCAACTGGCATACTCTCCTTAATCTTAGTGTTGCCAAAAGTCACGTCGGGGTGTGCAGTGACATATTGGGAACAATATTCTTCCATTTCTTTTAGAGATTTGGGTTTACGCTCATGTATAAATTCAAGGAAAGGTTTGTTCACACATGACATAATCTTATCTCTGAGCAACAAATCCATAAGTCCTTCATACGTTTTTTCTGTTTTGGAAAGCTCAATCCAACGATCAACTGTGAGACGTGCCTTTGCAGTGAATTCTGAGAATTCTACACCCGTCTCAGGTACCATCGTTTTAAATAAAAGGCGATAGCCTTCCTCACTTAGCTGATATTTTTTTATCAAAGCCGCCCTAATGACATCATAATTATCCTTATCTGCTTCTCCTACAAGGCATAATCTAGTCAAAGATTCACCTTTCAAGTTTTCTGATAATTGATTAGCGTATTGTGATTTATCCACATTATGTGTACGACAAGAACGTTCAAATCTATCCAGCCAGAATGTAATATCGTCACTGGACTGATTGAACGGTGGAACCTTAACCTTGTAAGTAGAAGGTTTACCATTACCACTAGATGCCTGATTAACATTACTCATACTTGTCAATCTCAATTTCTCCAACTCAAATTCATGTTCTCTTATTGCTTTTTTTCTTCAGCCTCTCTGTCTAATCTTTTTTGTTCAGCTTCCCTGTCTAATCTTTTTTGTTCAGCTTCCCTGTCTAATCTTTTTTGTTCAGCTTCACTGTCTAATCTTTTTTGTTCAGCCGCAGCTTCTCTTTCTAATTTTTTTTGTTCAGCTTCAAATCTCCTTTCCTCTACCTGCATCTGCAATTTCTTTTGTTCAGCAGCAGCCTCAGCTTCTCTTTCTAATCTTTTCTCTTCCGCCATAGCTTTTCTTTCTTCTGCAGCTAATCTTTTCTCTTCTGCCATAGCTCTTCTCTCTTCTGCAGCTAATGCTTTGTCATATTGAGCAACTGCCCATTGTTCTAATTGTTGACCAGTCTTATCAAGGGCTTTCCCTTGTGTAATGAAGTATTCTAATGTAGACATGATGTCTAACAATAATACTAATCACCTGAATCAATAATAATACCACAAGTTCTCAATGACTTGATTAATCAGTATACTATCCCAATATCTGTGGGTCACAAGCCTTTAATAAGGTCTTGTATAATAGTAATAATAATCAGGTACTGGTTTATACCATAATCCAAGTGCAGTGCACAGGCAATTGTGTCTTATGAAATATACCTATATAAAACATATGTCAACCAACAGAATACATAAAGTACAAATAGGACTGACAATACAAGAACGTTTGCAGAAATCAAAATAAATCAAATAGGGAAATCAATGAAAATAATCACTGAATCTGCAAAGAATAACAACACAAATGACGTCACAATATATGAATATAAATTGTGAATAGAACTGAAAGATAGAAAAGGTTAGACCAACAAATTACAAACAAATCAAAACAAAACTAAAGAACAAAGAAATATTACAAAAATAACAATAATTACAGACTTCACAGCTAACACAAAAGCAACAGTTGTCGCAGCAAATTTTCAATCAAGAAAATTGCACCTATAGAAAACGCCCACAACGGACCCTCTATGACGTGGGATATTCTGTTGTGAGGACGCCGCCCAACCTTAAACACAACCCGCTGACATAGAAACTAACATACTATACAAACAAATAACATGTAAACATAAATATATATAAATTATGTGTATGATAGTATGTGTTGCAAAATAGGCTCAGTTTTACAGTAATGGCAAAGTTATTTTTATGAAAACAAACAAACTGCCACTTTATTCAATTAAACATTCTGGCCTTAAATATTAAAGTTCATATATGGAAAACAAGAAGATCCATCGATGAAAATAGGACTTCTTAGTTCACAAATACTGTCTTCCTGTTAACATTGACAAGAATTGATCCAACTGTTCTGTGAAACTCTGTAATGTCTAATGTAAAAAATGTCAACAACGCTGACCTACATACTGCATTCACTTGACAGGTCACGTGACGAAGTGTTGACAAAGAGCAAACCAATACTGCAAGTGTGTCGTATCAGCCACAGGAAACGGTCTGGTATCGGTAATCTGTTGACTTCTGAACTTCTGCGAGGTCAAACCCAGAAAGCTGGTCCACCAGTTGATAAAGTTGATAACGTTGGATTTTTATTCCCGTTAATGATATCCACCAAAAGATAGATATAAGTGGATGGAAGCAGACATCATCATCATCATCAGTTGATAAGATCTCTATGGTGTTGTTTGCTCCACTGTAGTGTATGGAATGTCAACTTGACCTACGCAGTGGTGTGTAGACATGGATTGAGTGTATAATGTGCGAATGATGATAAAGGTTCGTGGTGTTGACAAATGTTCTTTTCTCACACTCATGTATGGCTGGAAGTCATCGACACCAACGACTGTGTACCTTTTCTAAAGTTTAATTGGACGTACACACTCGACAGCACAGATAGTGACAAATCACAGGTTGCCATAATACATCATAGTACAGTGGATAAATGGTCTTGCAATGTTACATGGGCACTCATGTAGAATAATGTATAATGGACTGTCAGTAGCCAAGCACTCAGTATCGCCCATACATATATATCATCTGACTTCACTGACTGAGCACGTCAGCTTATAAACAATATTTCAGATGGCTTCTAAACCTAATCTCGTCTAGCGACGATTCTTCAACATAATGTTCAGCACATATTTTTTCCATATAATAATATTGAACCGCGATAAAGGGTTCTCATGTGTAGCAGTGATCTCTGGACTAAACAAGCGATAATACGGGCATCCCTTTTCTCTTCTTGAAAGTCACTACATGTTTTGGTTCCAAGATGGCTTCACTCGTGAGCTGTCACTCACGTTTGGATACAGATAATGAATCTGTCCTAAAGTTAGTCATTCATAAAACATTTCATTGCTCTGTAGATTTGATCATGAACAATTGACTGCATTCTACAGAATATAGTGCTGCTAGGAATCGAAGTCGTTTTCATCGAGTCAAATATATTCTCTTATCGAAAATGGTGGCTTCGATCGAGAGTTCATAAGAGTATCTTTGATTACCTTGGTATAGGAAATATGAAACTGCCATTCCTTGGCAATACGAATAAACACTGGGGTAAAGCATACACGATAGGTCTAGACGACTATCACTTTCCCCACAAATACTGAGATCACTTTTTCCCCGGCGACAGGCCGACATAGAAAACACAGTCCCTATCAGGACGAAGCCAAATCACACCACACTCTAGCGACACATCCGCCGAATAGCCTTTGACCTCTCTAGAGACAACAGAACATATAGTTCGACTTAGATATGTAAAGATATACAGATATAAGACAGACTCGTCCTACTCAGACAAACAATACACATAAATTCAGGCCATAGATATTCTGAAGCAAGAACAATCTATTATTACCCAAACAACGAATAAATCGCAGTAAAATGGATTTATCCGCGGAGTTTGATCGAAAGAGCCGACACAACTTTCAAGGGAAGTAACTCAATAATGACTTTCCCTTAAGCACTATTTTGCTTTCAAAATATTTGCGAAGATAACAAGAATACCAATGTATAATATTGTAAGATATCAAAGACTGCACGTAACACACATTAATTTAGACGTTCTCATAAGGCAAGCCTGTAATTATTTACACATTAATTTAGACGTTCTCATAAGGCAAGCCTGTAATTATTTACACATTAATTTAGACGTTCTCATAAGGCAAGCCTGTAATTATTTACACATTAATTTAGACGTTCTCATAAGGCAAGCCTGTAATTATTTACACATTAATTTAGACGTTCTCATAAGGCAAGCCTACACATTAATGTAGACGTTCTCATAAGGCAAGCCTGTAATTATTTACATATTAATTTAGACGTTCTCATAAGGCAAGCCTACACATTAATGTAGACGTTCTCATAAGGCAACCCTGTAATTATTTACACATTAATTTAGACGTTCTCATAAGGCAAGCCTGTAATTATTTACACATTAATTTACACGTTCTCATAAGGCAAGCCTGTAATTATTTACACATTAATGTAGACATTCTCATAAGACAACACTGTAATTATTTACACATTAATGTAGACATTCTCATAAGGCAACACTGTAATTATTTACACATTAATTTAGACGTTCTCATAAGGCAATCCTGTAATTATTTACACATTAATTTAGACGTTCTCATAAGGCAAGCCTGTAATTATTTACACATTAATTTAGACGTTCTCATAAGGCAAGCCTGTAATTATTTACACATTAATTTAGACGTTCTCATAAGGCAAGCCTACACATTAATGTAGACGTTCTCATAAGGCAAGCCTGTAATTATTTACATATTAATTTAGACGTTCTCATAAGGCAAGCCTACACATTAATGTAGACGTTCTCATAAGGCAAGCCTGTAATTATTTACACATTAATTTAGACGTTCTCATAAGGCTATCCTGTAATTATTTACACATTAATTTAGACGTTCTCATAAGGCAAGCCTGTAATTATTTACACATTAATTTAGACGTTCTCATAAGGCAATCCTGTAATTATTTACACATTAATTTAGACGTTCTCATAAGGCAAGCCTGTAATTATTTACACATTAATTTAGACGTTCTCATAAGGCAAGCCTGTAATTATTTACACATTAATTTAGACGTTCTCATAAGGCAAGCCTGTAATTATTTACACATTAATTTAGACGTTCTCATAAGGCAAGCCTGTAATTATTTACACATTAATTTAGACGTTCTCATAAGGCAAGCCTGTAATTATTTACACATTAATTTAGACGTTCTCATAAGGCTATCCTGTAATTATTTACACATTAATTTAGACGTTCTCATAAGGCTATCCTGTAATTATTTGCACATTAATTTAGACGTTCTCATAAGGCAATCCTGTAATTATTTACACATTAATGTAGACGTTCTCATAAGGCAATCCTGTAATTATTTACACATTAATTTAGACGTTCTCATAAGGCAAGCCTGTAATTATTTACACATTAATTTAGACGTTCTCATAAGGCAATCCTGTAATTATTTACACATTAATGTAGACGTTCTCATAAGGCAATCCTGTAATTATTTACACATTAATTTAGACGTTCTCATAAGGCAAGCCTGTAATTATTTACACATTAATTTAGACGTTCTCATAAGGCAATCCTGTAATTATTTACACATTAATGTAGACGTTCTCATAAGGCAATCCTGTAATTATTTACACATTAATTTAGACGTTCTCATAAGGCAAGCCTGTAATTATTTACACATTAATTTAGACGTTCTCATAAGGCTATCCTGTAATTATTTACACATTAATTTAGACGTTCTCATAAGGCTATCCTGTAATTATTTACACATTAATTTAGACTTTCTCATAAGGCAAGCCTACACATTAATGTAGACGTTCTCATAAGACAACACTGTAGTTATTTACAGATTAATTTAGACGTTCTCATAGAGCAAGCCTGTAATTATTTACACATTAATGTAGACGTTCTCATAAGACAACACTGTAATTATTTACAGATTAATTTAGACGTTCTCATAGAGCAAGCCTGTAATTATTTACACATTAATTTAGACGTTCTTATAAGGCAATCCTGTAATTATTTACACATTAATGTAGACGTTCTTATAAGGCAATCCTGTAATTATTTACACATTAATGTAGACGTTCTTATAAGGCAAGCCTGTAATTATTTACACATTAATGTAGACGTTCTTATAAGGCAAGCCTGTAATTATTTACACATTAATTTTGACGTTTTACTATTTACTTATTTAGTCTGTTATATTCTTCGTTGTCTTGCTTCTTCTTCCTTCATGCATCCATCAGTTGTAAAATTTCATCTGTCATCCACTTCTTCTTTGCAGTCCTCTTTACTTCTGGTGTGATTTCTTTTGATGTTTGATGTATTGATTCCTTTAGCATTTCCCACTGTTCATCTATACTCTGTATTTTTTCTATTGCATTGTACCTATGTAAAACAGCAAAAGAAACATGGCTAAACCAGAAATGCAGAGAGCTTGAAGTGCAGAACCGAAAAGACACAAAATCTATGTACAGTACAAGCAAATAAATGAGTTAACAGGCAGAAGGACACAAACAGTCACTGGCCGTTTGAAATCAAAAGAAGGAACATTGTTAATGGGTCATGAGAACATGGTGGACAGAAGGCATGCCAGGAGTATCATTTGGTGGACAAAATATAAATAACTTGAGATACGCTGATGATACAGTCTTAATAGCAAAAAGTGAAAAGGAGCTGCAGGAAATGGTTGATACAATAGTGATAGAAAGTGAAAATAAAGGCTTTAGCCTTAACAGCAAAAAGACAGAAGTAATGGTCGTCTCAAAGAAAAGGGCTTCCCCAGAATGCACAAAGTAAACAGAACCGTTTTAAAACAAGTCAATAAATTCAAATACCTGGGAACATTAATAACAAAGGATGGAAGATACATCTCAGAAGTGAAGAGCAGAATAGCTCAGGTAAAAGTAGCATTCTATAAAATGAAGAGTATTTTATGCAACAATTCTTTGTCATTGGAAATGAGAAAGAGAGTTCTTCATTGTTATATAGAACCAACCCTGACATTTGGGAGTGAATCATGGACAATAAGTAAACAAATAGGGAAGGCACTAGAGGCAACAGAGATGTGGTTTTACAGAAGAATGTTAAAAATACCATAGACAACCAAAAAGAGTAATGAGGATGTCCTGAAAGAGGTCAATGCACAAAGGAAACTTATTTCACAAGTTAGAAAGAAGTAATCCAGTTGTTTTGGGCATGTTATGAGAAGATGAAAGCTGGAATATATCGTAACAACAGGTAAGATTGAAGGAAAGAGAGATAAAGACAAAGACAGCAAATACTGGAAAGTTTGACATTGTGACATGGAAGGAGGTCAACAACAGAATTGATACATTGTACTGGAGACAAGAGGTTGTGGAGAGACATGATCTCCTACGCCACTAGTCACAGTACTTGAAGAAGAAGAATTTAGACGTTTTCATAAGGAACCCTGTAATTATTCACATATTAATTTAGGCGTTCTCATAAGGAATCCTGTAATTATTCATTCATTAATTTAGACGTTCTCATAAGGCAATCCTGTAATTATTCACATATTAATTTCGACGTTCTCATAAGGAATCCTGTAATCATTCACAAATACTAATTCAGATATTCCTGTAATTGTTCTCACAGATTAATTTAGGCTTCGTCTTAAGATATTCTTTCGGCTATTCTCACAGTAATTTAGATTTTATTATATCATTTTATCATATTATTTTATTTAACATGTTAAGTTACATGCTCCCGTATATAATTTCAATCTTGGCATTCTTCAAATTAACTGTAGACACACTTTCGCAAGTTAACCCTCAGCTGCTCAAGTCAAACCTTGGACGTTCTCACAAATACTAAACTGGCATTGTTCGAGTTAACCCTTGTGGGTGTTAATAAAAGCGCAACAAGGAATGTAAGCTAACCTTTAAGGGAGAAGTAAACAATGGATCTGTTCAGATTAACCCTTGTGAAGCTGTCACAAGTGAACCCTGAATGTTTATGTATAAACGCGTAAAAGGAATGTAGACAAACTTTTAAAGATGGAAATAAAGAAGTTTTCAATTTCCAAGTTTTCTTCCTCCCGCGATAAAAAACGTTGCCTGGTTAAGTAGTAGTTTTGTTGAGTTTAAAAAAAAAAATACCATTTATGACTCATCAAACCAGTTGATTTGCTAAATACGTATGCCCGAGCTATCAGAAACCTGTTATGTTTTAGCCACTCTTTAGCCTTCTAACACAGCGCTTCTCAATCTGTAAGAAAACAAAGGCCCTCGGAAACCTGAAGCTAGATGAACGAAAATCCTCCCACAGATTACCCACCAAGAGAATGTCAATCATCTAGAGCAGCGGTTCTTAACCTGTGGTTCGCGGACCCGGGGGGGGGGGGGGGGGGGCGAAGGCTTGAAGAAATGTTATGAGCTTTTACAGTTAAAATAAAAAGAAAGAATGAATGAATGAAAGAGAGAAAGAAAGAAAGAAAAGGAAACGAAGAACGAAATCTTTATTTCTCTCGCTTGTTTGTGTAAAACGTGGCTTTCTAACCTACCGCCTCCATTAAAAACAAACAAAAGTAAAAATCGGTCATGAAAATAACTGTTTGATTAAAAATAAATGTACTCAGCACTTGATACTTCTGCACGCGGTGTGAACATGCAAGTGAATGACGCTCAGTGGCTGAGAGAAAGCATGTGACATTTCTTGCTACAGTGCATACAGCCAGAAGCCGCCTTCGTAGCTGCACCGAACTCTAGTGTTGTCCACTTTGTGCCACCACATTCTCGGAACGTCTATTGCTTCCCAGAATTCTCTAGCTGTGTCGAGAATGTTCTCGAAGAAATTCGTGTATAAAAGGAAGACCTTGATCGCGGGAAGAGAGAATCGGAGTCAGTCAAAATGATCGTGTGTCGTGAAACATTCTAAATCCACATATATAAATTAAAAAGTAAATGAAAAGCCTACGAAGTAATTCAATAAAAGGAAAGAAGAATGGTAAAAGACCAGTGCTGTCACAATGGCTTACAAAAATCCCTTTTTTTCTACTTCGTCTGCATATTGTAACGCTTTCACATTTGATAGTAAAGCCTACTGCATCAATACACGCGTTCTACAAATAAAACTAGTACTGTGTTTCTTAGAAAACCTTGAGATACGCAAGCTGATTAATGACCTAGATTAATACTAGCATTAATTTCATTTTATACACTGCGTAATGAAAAGACAGATGGACTTAGGATAGAGAGAGAGAGAGAAGGAGGAACGCATGCAATACTAACACGCAGTCGCGCGATATAAAATAATGCCACCCCCAACGCGAAAGGCATGAAGCACTAACTTTTTTTCAAATAGACAGTGATAAAAAACACTACCGATACGAGGGTTAGGTTTAAAAACCTGTTTAATGCTTATTAGTAAACATGACATTATACTGTTTTATGTCTGAAAGCCTGACAGTACCGAGACACCACATCGTATCGAAGTGAACGGGAGGTAGAAGAAAATGCATATTTTGAACGCAGCCACTTAGCTCCATTAAATTTATATATTTGGGTTCCTTAGGACTTGCTGACAAAGAATATGTTAAGTGTTACGCAAATAGTCTAGGAATTAACAAATTATAGCCAAAAGAAAATAGTGAGGATGTCTGACAGCACCAAATCATAATCGCACAGTGGCATGTTTTGAAACCACCATTTTACGGGAAATAGGCCACCATGTTAAATCCGATTTGATTGGCGGGAATGATATGTAAGGCTAAACATGATTAGTCGGATTGCAAATACTACTTTTGGTTGTTAGGGGAAACGTAGGAAGGGTAAATTTTTTCAAAAGCTTGTGTAAACATGGTCCTATTGGCTAGACCTGCTGATATAGTCAATTAGGAGCGTCTGTTCAGTGCCACATTTTGAAAATAAACTTATTGAACAACAAGTGCGTTGAGATCCAGCTCATATTTTTCTAAATAAAAGCCTGGGACAGAGGCAGATCGGAATTTGTGCCATAATTCATCGCCAGTCAACGTATTTGTTTATTATTTCCATGAATTGTGGTAAGATTGACATATTTGATATCTTTTTGATGAAAATTGAATGTGAATTGATAATTTATGTCTGTATATGTGTGTGGTTCAGTAGCAAACATGAGGCAAAGCCTAGATAGTGCTCCAACCTGAACAAAACTTGTCGGAGAGAAGTATAAATGCATGGGATCACCAAATAGTACACTGACACCTATCTTATTGACTAGAAGGAACTAATGCTGGAATTGCAGAGGCGTAGTAACCATTAAGGAGAAGAATACTGGTGTAAATTGTTTCAGATGAAGCTAGCAGTTGGCCTACCGCTCTGAACTCAGTGTTTGTTATGTATTATGTTCAGTGTGGAAACAGATTATAAATTAGTTCTGAAGTAGGAGGTACAACCTTCTTGTTTCAGGGACCGTGGTCATAACTTATTGAAGCAGCACCTGGTCTGAGTTCTGCTGAATCCAGAGGCTGATAGCATACCCCTTGGTCCAGATAGCGACTAGTGAGGTGTCTCAAGAACATGGTGAAGCAAGCGAGCAGAGGAGTCTGTATCCTGCCGCCCTCACAGAAGATAAGATTCTGTGGCCAGAGAAGCTCAATTTTATGTGCCCCCTCTAAGATTGACAATATAGTAAATAAAGAGGGACAATAAATTGTTTCAAATGACAGGAACTGTGAACTTTTCCCAATACTATATCCACCATAAGCAAACACTTGAAGTCATGATGACAAACAACAACCAAGCTTGAACAAGCCAGTATTACCTCATAGTACTACATCACAACTTACACACATATGATAATAATAATAATATATGTCAATACAAAGAGTCTATCTATAAATTGTGTACATATAACTTGTAATTACATTTGATTGTGATTCCTGGTTCACTGTGTAGTTGAATCAGGATATCTATTATTGAAAGGAATTAATACATATATTTTTAAACTTTAACACTTGACTCATTTAAGATAGTCTTATAGAGTGTTTTATGTGTGTGAGTGTCACAGTGTTGTAAAGTGTTGTGGAATAAATTAAATTGTTTATCTGTCTGTTGTTGTTGTGACTTACACTTCATCATTTTCATAACCCTAGACATTCAACGTAGTCATCACAATATTCCAGAATAATTCTGACTGAGGTATAAATGTGGTAGCAAGTAAGGTCATCTGTAATACACCCCACTTATTAGATACAGATACCTTCACAGCTGATCTCAGTCAGTACACTAAGTCCCCTATAAATATTTATATCATCCCACTTTACCACATATATTGGGGTCTCGCTCCCGGGATATTGAATTTTCTCCTATTATATATATTGGGAATAATAAAAATTTAAAAGGTATCCTTGGGTGAAAATAAATAAGGTTGAGCTCTCAGTGCCTGTGGTTGTCCTTAGATATTTAGTTAGAGATTGAATTGTTTAGTTAAATATTTTATAAATTTACCTGTTAGAAAATGGCCGACCTGGCAAAATTTCGATCTGCTGCTGTGCAGACTGCTAAAGAGTTAGGAATGGACGGGCAAGTTATGATTGCTTATGTCACTACTGAATGTGACAAATATATTGAACGTGAAGAAAGAAAATTTGAAGCCGAAAGAAGATTAGAATCTGAAAGATTAGAAAAAGAGGCTGAAAGAAAGTTAGAGGCTGAAAAAGAAATTAAGAGGCTGCAGATTGAGGCTGACAAAGAGGCTAGAGCACTGGAGGCGGATCGTGAGGCGGAAATAAAGAGGCTCCAGTTGGAAGAGAAAAAGGCTGAGAGGGAAGCAGAAGAAAAAAGATTGACTGCAGAAAGGGAGGCAGAAGAAAGAAGATTGAGTGCAGAGAGGGAAGCAGAAAAGGAGAAGAGATTACAAAGGGAACATGATTTACGACTAAGGGAGTTGGAATTTCAAGGCTATGCTCCTGAAAATGGTGCCAGTCCCTTTACCTCCGATGCTACTGCTAGTCAGGGAGCCTCAACCTCAGCTATGAACTTTCATTTAGATCATTTTGTTGAGAACGACGATGATATCGAGAGCTATCTAAATAGATATGAACTATTAGCTACCACGTATGGGTTAGAGAGAGAAAGGTGGAGCTTAAAGTTATCTCAAGGACTTCGTGGTACAGCTTATGAAGTTTTTGCCAAAATGAGCAGAAATGATCAAGAAAATTATGACATGCTAAAGCAGGCTCTTTTGTTAAGATATGAAAAGAATGGTGAATTTTATAGAAAAAAATTTAGGAATGCTAAACTACTGTCAGGTGAAACCTATCACCAGTTCTCTGCACGGTTAGAGACATACTTGGAGAAATGGACTTCTCTGGGGAAAACCCAAGATCTTAAGGAAATGATCCTTATAGAACAACTAAGAGAGTCCATGGCTCCAGACCTGAGAAAGTTTCTCATGGAACAAGGTGCAGAGAGGCTGGGTGAGTTACTAAATGTTGCTGAAAGATATCAAGCAGCTCAAGCAGAGATATCAGGTAACAAAAAGAAACAGGTAGACAATTATCAGGCACCACAAAACTTTAATGAATTTGATCATAGAGATCAAAACAAAGGTAAGCACCAGTTTGATAGGCCACGTTATGATAATAAAAATAAAACCCCACAATTCAATGAAAGGAAATATGATAACAGGAAACCCTTCAGACAGGAAGGAAAATATTGTCAAATATGCAGGATGCATAATCATAATACTAGTGAATGTGGTAGGAAAGTTCCTCCATATCACGCGGCATGCATGATAACAGTGGACAAGGGGAAGAAGAAACTGACAGAGAATCATATAAATCTTCAACATCCCCCCATCTGTGAAGAAGTGACATGTAATGGTGCCAAGGTTAGGTGCCTTTACGATTCAGGTTTAGAATATGACTCAGTTGTGAGTGCAACCCTAGTGCACCCTGAACAGTATACCACAGAGAAAGTGGAGATACAAGGGGCCGTAAAGGGAATATCCACCATGACACTTCCCGTAGCCGAGATCAATGTAGAGACAAGGTACGTGGAAGGAGTGATTAGAGCAGCCGTGTGTGACGACCCTAATTACCCGCTGGTGTTAGGAAGCAAATATGTTTTTCTAGGAAGCCCTGTAAAACCTGTGGTAATGGCCACGCTTCAGGTCAGGTCGACCTCTAGTAGAGCGGAGGAGGAACCACCACTAGTTTATTCTCATAAACAGATGAGAAAGGCCCAGGCAAAAGATAAAACATTAAAACCTTGCTTTGGTAAATTGCCAACAAGCCATGCACACCCTAAGAAAGGACAATTTTATTTGAAGGAGGGACTGCTTTTCAGGAAAGCTAGAGCAGGATCCAAAGAACAGGGACAATTGGTATTGCCAACCCCCTACAGGGAAAAAGTGATGGCACAAGCTCATGTTGTACCAGACGGTGGACACCAGAGAAATGGGACCACCCGTCAAAGGACATCGGAAAAATTATATTGGCCCCAAGTAGCTGCTGATATTGCACAATTTGTGGGGGCCTGTGAAAAATGTAGCAAGGTACAGTCCCCAAGTTGGGAAAATCATAATCAGATGCCAGCCAAGCATTCTGAAACATATGGGCCTAACAATAACAAGGAAAATAACAATAATAAGGTTGACATAGAGGATAGGTATCCACCTTCCCCCCAATAGTGTTCACCAAAAATAATTAGACTCGCAACTCTGAGAAGGGCATCCAGAGAAAATAGAAACTCAGACCAGTCAACCCAGGAACAGTTTGAAGCCGCAGTTAGGGAGCTGGCTGACATTGACATTGAAGATGATCCGCCTAAGTTAAAACCGAAACAAATGGTTAACAGAAGAACAGTGGGCAGTGGACGAGTGAGCAATTCGGAAAATGCTCACAGCGCTTCACAATATGGCTATTAACTTAGCATTAAAAGGGCACAGGTGACATTGGTAGTCACCCGACCCCACACCGTCCAAGGGGAAGTAGTGATCGGACCCTGGATGGAGATAACCCACACATCTTATAGCAATGCTAAGGGCGAATTGATTTCTTATGCAGAAACTCATTTCCCCACATATTATCTTAATTCACCAGATTGTCGGTAGGCGGAACTATAGTTGGTGAATATGGCCTCCATTTGAGTGGCACATTATAGAACATTATAAATATATTATTACAAGGATGTTTCCACATTCAATCACGCCTGAGATCAGACAAATGGTTGGCTGTGAACATTTCGGAGGAGCAGAGTGTCTCCATTGTTGCCTGTTTGAATTGAGGATAGTCCGAGTGTTTATTAAGGCTGATCAGGAAAATATTGGATCCCCTACACAACTCAGATATCACCATATAGATCAACTCCTCATAACGTACAAATTGAGGAACATCTAATATTCTCGGGACATGTCGTTGAGCAGACTCAGCGAAGAGAAATGGTGAATTCTGATTGCTAAGCAGCAATACGACAAGCAGTAACACTTGCAGCTGTTCAGTAATATAACTGAAATGGATTCTTGGACTGCAGAGGTCTGAGGCAACCTTCGTCAGTAGTGCTTACTTTGAATTGACCCACCTGCATTAATCCATGATCATAATAAAATCAGAGAAACGTTGATGCAGATTTTCTAAGCCGCCAGCCGTGCGATGAAAATCAAAGAAATCACCAGGCATAGACATAAATTTCTCTATGTGTATATAGAATTATAGACTGACGTATAACGTCTGTTTTAAGTGGGGAGAATTTGTCGTGAAACATTCTAAATCCACATATATAAATTAAAAAGTAAATGAAAAGCCTATGAAGTAATTCAATAAAAGGAAAGAAGAATGGTAAAAGACCAGTGCTGTCACAATGGCTTACAAAAATCTCTTTTTTTCTACTTCGTCTGCATATTGTAACGCTTTCACATTTGATAGTAAAGCCTACTGCATCAATACACGCGTTCTACAAATAAAACTAGTACTGTGTTTCTTAGAAAACCTTGAGATACGCAAGCTGATTAATGATCTAGATTAATACTAGCATTAATTTCATTTTATACACTGCGTAATGAAAAGACAGATGGACTTAGGATAGAGAGAGAGAGAGAGAGAGAAGGAGGAACGCATGCAATACTAACACGCAGTCGCGCGATATAAAATAATGCCACCCCCAACGCGAAAGGCATGAAGCACTAACTTTTTTTCAAATAGACAGTGATAAAAAACACTACCGATTCGAGGGTTAGGTTTAAAAACCTGTTTAATGCTTATTAGTAAACATGACATTATACTGTTTTATGTCTGAAAGCCTGACAGTACCGAGACACCACATCGTATCGAAGTGAACGGGAGGTAGAAGAAAATGCATATTTTGAACGCAGCCACTTAGCTCCATTAAATTTATATATTTGGGTTCCTTAGGACTTGCTGACAAAGAATATGTTAAGTGTTACGCAAATAGTCTAGGAATTAACAAATTATAGCCAAAAGAAAATAGTGAGGATGTCTGACAGCACCAAATCATAATCGCACAGTGGCATGTTTTGAAACCACCATTTTACGGGAAATAGGCCACCATGTTAAATCCGATTTGATTGGCGGGAATGATATGTAAGGCTAAACATGATTAGTCGGATTGCAAATACTATTTTTGGTTGTTAGGGGAAACGTAGGAAGGGTAAATTTTTTCAAAAGCTTGTGTAAACATGGTCCTATTGGCTAGACCTGCTGATATAGTCAATTAGGAGCGTCTGTTCAGTGCCACATTTTGAAAATAAACTTATTGAACAACAAGTGCGTTGAGATCCAGCTCATATTTTTCTAAATAAAAGCCTGGGACAGAGGCAGATCGGAATTTGTGCCATAATTCATCGCCAGTCAACGTATTTATTTATTATTTCCATGAATTGTGGTAAGATTGACATATTTGATATCTTTTTGATGAAAATTGAATGTGAATTGATAATTTATGTCTGTATATGTGTGTGGTTCAGTAGCAAACATGAGGCAAAGCCTAGATAGTGCTCCAACCTGAACAAAACTTGTCGGAGAGAAGTATAAATGCATGGGATCACCAAATAGTACACTGACACCTATCTTATTGACTAGAAAGAACTAATGCTGGAATTGCAGAGGCGTAGTAACCATTAAGGAGAAGAATACTGGTGTAAATTGTTTCAGATGAAGCTAGCAGTTGGCCTGCCGCTCTGAACTCAGTGTTTGTTATGTATTGTGTTCAGTGTGGAAACAGATTATAAATTAGTTCTGAAGTAGGAGGTACAACCTTCTTGTTTCAGGGACCGTGGTCATAACTTATTGAAGCAGCACCTGGTCTGAGTTTTGCTGAATCCAGAGGCTGATAGCATACCCCTTGGTCCAGATAGCGACTAGTGAGGTGTCTCAAGAACACGGTGAAGCAAGCGAGCAGAGGAGTCTGTATCCTGCCGCCCTCACAGAAGATAAGATTCTGTGGCCAGAGCAGCTCAATTTTATGTGCCCCCTCTAAGATTGACAATATAGTAAATAAAGAGGGACAATAAATTGTTTCAAATGACAGGAACTGTGAACTTTTCCCAATAATATATCCACCATAAGCAAACACTTGAAGTCATGATGACAAACAACAACCAAGCTTGAACAAGCCAGTATTACCTCATATTACTACATCACAACTTACACACATATGATAATAATAATAATATATGTCAAGACAAAGAGTCTATCTATAAATTGTGTACATATAACTTGTAATTACATTTGATTGTGATTCCTGGTTCACTGTGTAGTTGAATCAGGATATCTATTATTGAAAGGAATTAATACATATATTTTTAAACTTTAACACTTGACTCATTTAAGATAGTCTTATAGAGTGTTTTCACAACGGGCTGATCACCCGTTTGCCAGTCACTTCGATTACGGAAACAACAGCAAATGGGTTGATTTGCCGTTGCCATAAAGACGCCACTAGGCGTGATGGGAAACAATGGCAAAAACCTATCTGCTGTTGCCCTAAGACGCCACTAGGCGTAATGGTCACTGACTGCTTTGACGGTCGGTGGCTAAGGACGGAAGAAGAAGAAGATAGAGTGTTTTATGTGTGTGAGTGTCACAGTGTTGTAAAGTGTTGTGGAATAAATTAAATTGTTTATCTGTCTGTTGTTGTTGTGACTTACACTTCATCATTTTCATAACCCTAGACATTCAACGTAGTCATCACAATATTCCAGAATAATTCTGAGGTATAAATGTGGTAGCAAGTAAGGTCATCTGTAATACACCACACTTATTAGATACAGATACCTTCACAGCTGATCTCAGTCAGTACACTAAGTCCCCTATAAATATTTATATCATCCCACTTTACCACATCGTGTTTCTTCTTGGATTTCTGCGAATAAAAGCGTTTGGTTATTGCCGGGTAAAGTGACCTTTCGATGTTATCGCGGTGAATTTCGTAACAATACATTTTGGCTGAGCCTCAGTATGGATCGCTGGCTGAATTTGACACTTAAAAGTACTAATGATGTTGATGAGGGTGCATCCTGTTCAAAGCAAAATGAAGCTTCTTTCAGTCATCTTAAAAAGTGCTGCCATTATAGCAAGGAATATCTGTCGATTGGCTTCACGTGTACAGGCCCAGAAGACAAGCAACTACCACAGTGTGTGTTATGTTACCATATATTGTCCAACGAGGCCATGAAACCGTCAAAATTGCGAAGACATCTCGACACTAAACATAAAGAACATGCCACAAAGAGCATCGATTTTTTCAAAAGTAAGGAGCAGGACCTTCGGGAAAGTAAGAAAATGGTAAAATAGACTGCAATTGGTTGTAACAATGAAAATGCAGCGAGGGCCTCATTTGAAGTTTCTCAACTAATAGCAAAAACCGGAAAACCGCACACAATAGCTGAAGAACTTATATTACCTGCTGCAAAAATCATGATTTCTGCATTGATCAACGAGAAAGCTGCGAAGGACCTTTCCTTAATATCTTTGTCAAATGACACAGTTAAGAAGCAAATCGACGGTTTGTCAGCCAATGTCAAGGAACAGAATTCGCATGTCCCCCTATTTTGCTACGCAACTGGATGAAAGCACAGACATAACAAACAAAGCGACCTTATTGTGCTACGTTAAATATGAGCACGAGAGAAATATTTTCGAAGACTTACTGTTCATCTCCTCGTTGGTACACACTACAGCTTGTGACGAAAGTACTGAGATTCTGTCTTTCAAATGGCCCATGTCTTTTCCTCCTTGCAATTTGTTCACTATATTTTTAGGAGGGATTACATGTAATCCTTCTCCATGTTTCTTCTCCTTCTATTATTTACGTTTTTTCAAGATGAGATCACGAGGGAGTTTGATCTCATCTGCTTTATGGTTCTTCTTTATGTGTTTAGAATGGGGGTGTAGGGAATTGGACAGTATTTTTCTAGAAGGACTTTAGAGCCTAGATCAGATTGGCACCAGTTTTAGTCTTTTTAAAGATAGGGCAGGTGGCCATAGACGCAGTTTTCGGGAGTTAAATTATTTGCGGCCATTTTTGCTTCAATTTAGCAGTATAGGGCTAGGACTAATTCCCGTTTCTTTGTCTAAAACCCATGCACGTTGCATCAGAATGATCTAAGGTTCCGATTGGCTGAGAGCTAACTGCAGTTGAAATGCAGAGCTCCCATTGGCTTAGAACCACGCCGCGCATATGACGTCATGAAGTCGGCGCGTGGGGGTCTTGATAATATATACGCCCGAATTTCATAAGTTCGGTCTCTAAAAATTAATTGCCAAGCCGCGTTCCTGATTCAAAGTCGATTGCCTTTCAGGGGAAATTCGAAATTTGCAGGTAGCGCGGCTTTTTTTTGAGGGGGCAGAGCGGAAGTTGCAATAACTTCCTCCCGGCAAAAAAGATTGGCATCTCAGACGCAGGGTTTGAGATCTTGCCAGAGGCGGACGAAGAAAAGAGAACAACCCCGTTTTTCCAGGCAGGGGAAGACCTTTCTCTAGTGGAAATAGCATTCGTGGGAAAATCCATGAGCGCTAAGCTAGTTCTGTTACCCACGCAAAATTGGCATGCTGCCAGCGTTGTCGTAATTATTTCACTTCGTCCCGGCCATAATAACGCCGAAGGCCTGAAACCCATAGGAGGGAGAGGGCAGGTAACTCCAGAGGTGTTTGGAGAAACCAGCTACCTATTCCAATTTCCAGAATCCAGTGGGGTTCTTTTTTTTGTAAACCTTAGTCATCAGTTCCAGAATGGTGGAGAGAGAGAGGGTAACCATACTCTCCACAGAAGTCGTCGCAGTGTTGTCCCAAGTATAGCAGATGACAGCTGCTGAAGGTTTTTTTGACGAGTTAATTGTGTAGCAGTGTGCAAGAGATTTCAGGATCGGCTGTGTAGAACCAGATTCTGCGCAGAGTTGGTGTAGACAGTTTGTAGTTGTTCCAGCTGACTGTGCACGTAACATTTAATTTAGAATAGTTGTGGAAGTGGAGGCTCGACAAGTGCAGTGTGGTTTATTTTTGTCTAATCCAAACTTCTGTCCCCATCCAGGTTGCAATTGTGGGAGAAGGGTTGGGGTTGATGCATTTTAACTGTGCTTGATTGTTGTTTTCAGGTGTGCATCCTCGCACTTTATGTATGGGACATGCATATGTTTGTTTGTTTATAGGTGTATAATAAACTTGTATAAATTGTAGCTGGCATCAGTCATTTCATTTAAGTACAGTAGCTATATGTTGTCTGTATCTTAGTGTTTGTGAAGCTTGATATAACCTTATCCCCTTAGGGTAGCTAGAGGTCGTTGACAACTATAGCACATAATACGTCCGAAGTGGCGAGGAAAGAATCAACCTCGGTTCTTAACCTCGGAGCCAATAGTGTCAACTGTTCACATTTCACTATCATTTTCTTCTAAATCTATCTTTTCAGTCTTTCTTCTCCCTAGCGTCTTGTCACTATAGGTAGACAGTCTCTAGTCTTAAATCCATTTCGTGACAAAGTGGGTGGCGTCGTCCTTGGTATCATCTTCGTTGGGATCAATTCTAGATTCATAAATTGTCTCTGAAGAAAGTTCTGGAAATAGATTTCTTAAAAATCCCCTAGACTTGAGCTATATTAAGACTGATCCAGCTATAAAGTTTTTTCCACAGGTTACAGTTAGTTAGATGATAGTTGTAGTAAGGTTGTTTATGACTTAGAGGTAATTGATGGCTAATTGAATTTTTTTTCTTAACAGGAAAGTAAATTCGGGTTTTGGGTAGCTGGATAACTTGAATTTTTTTCAGGTAGTTATTAGTCAGACTTGGTGCTAGTCTGAGTGCGGGTTTTTGCGACAGCATATTCCTAGTAGGTAACAGTAAATTTTTCTTGTTCCTTTTTTTTTGTCATTTCTCCTCGTGGTGAGTTACTGCTGATTTGTCAGGTAGGATGGCTGAATTGGTCAAGCTACTTACTGCATGGAAGGACGCAGCTAAAAGCATGGGGATGAATGAGGCCGAGACTAGGGCTTACATTATGAGGGAACAGGACCGGCAGACGGAGAAAGAAGAGAGGGCCCGACTGGCAGAGATGGACCTGCATAAATTGGAAGCGGAGAAAGAAGAGAAGGCCCGACAGGCAGAGGAGAGAAAAGCAGAGAGGGAGGCGCAGGAAAGGGCTGCAGCAGCAGAAGAGAGAAAGGCAGAAAAGGAAGCGCAAGAGAAGGAGAAGGCAGCAGAGAGACAGCATGAACTTGCCCTGCGTTCACTGGAACTGCAGTACCGATCTTCGGAAGGCAGTTCGGCTAACGGAGATTCTCCCGGAGCAGGGGCGACAGACACCTCAGGAAACGGAGGGCCCCGGATGGCAGCCATGAATTTTCCGATGGACTCTTTTCCTAACGGGAATGAGAAAATTGAGGTGTTTTTGGAAAAATGTGAAAGGATGACAAAGGCATACGGGCTGGATGATAGTCTTTGGTGCCTCAAATTATCTCAATCACTAAGAGGACATGCGTATGATGTCTATAGCAAGATGCTAGTGGATGACCAGAATAACTTTGAGGCACTGCGGAACGCCCTGTTACAGCGATTCCAATGGACTCCCCGGAAGTGCCAAACGATGTTTCGGGAAAGTCATCTGGAGAAAGGAGAAAGTTTTCCCCAGTTCACGGAGAGGCTGAGGAGTTACATCACTCGCTGGAGAGAGTTGTTGGGTTTGGCTAAATCGTTTGAAGGACTCGAAGAGCTCATCATGTGCGAACAGATAAAGGCCAACATGTCCCCAGACTTAAGGAAGTACCTGGCGGAGCAGGGCGCCCAGCAACTGAACCAGATTATTCTATTTGCAGAAAGGTTCCAGTCGGCACAGGCCGAAGTACTGGGCCAGAAAAGATAACACCCTGACCTGCCAGCCCCAGACAAAGGAGCATCTTCATCGCATTCGCCTTCCTCTTCAGCTCACCAACAGCAAGGGCCGTCTCGCAAGGAGCCCCCTCCCAGTCATAACATGCGCTCCCAGCCACCTAACAGAACACAGGGGCCGACTTCTCATGAACCCGTCAGGAACCGGGGAGATAATGAGAGATATTGTAGGTTCTGTCGGACTACTTCTCATTGGACAACACGGTGCCCAAACAAACAACCCGCTCATCAGGTGGCTTGTTTAAGGCCTGTGAGGGTGAAACAAGGGAAGAAGTGGAAACCCTTCCAGTCAGAGAAGTTGTTTTCCAACAGCGGGCCAGCAGAAGTGAACGGGACTGAGACTACATGCTTATTTGACAGCGGGCTTACATACCCCAGCATAGTCGCCCGACATCTGGTGAAGCCCTGGCAGATGACCAGAGAAAAAGTGAATATTGGTGGAGTTTTAAGGAAAGGGACTTCACAGTGCTTTCCGGTAGCCAATATTGAGGTGAAATGTAGGTTCGTGTCTGGCACCATCAAGGCAGCTGTAACGGCTGAGCCAGCCTATGACTTCATTCTCGGTAACCTATATTTAGTTTTGGGGAACCCGCCCACACCGATCCTTGCTGATGCAAGGGGGCCTACTGCAGGCCAGATAAGTGAAAAAGGAGAACCCCTAATTCACGAAGCCCCGAGCGAGCTCAAACATAGCTGTCGTGCCAATGAGAGGTGCAACGCCTCTGACGACAGTGATATGTTAATTGCAGAGGCAAATTCGCCTGCCAGCCCTGTTCAGCCAACCGGCCAAACAGTGGTGACGACGCCTCTGATTCCGGAAGTACACTCTTTGTTGTCGGGAATTAGGCCCCCGATGGTATTAGCTCCTTCAAGTGAGGGACATACTGACAAGAGCGGTATTACATATGTCAACGACCAGCGCCATCTTCATAGGGCACAAGATAGCGGTCTGAGCGAGCATATAGTTCCAACCAGCCCTGGAGCCCCATCCGACCAGCACTTTACTCAAACGGAGGAGGACAGTGATCTGAGTATCCGTTTGCCTATAGACGGAGGTGGGCCCCACAACTCTAGTATCTCGTTTACAGGAAACGACTCTTGTAACGAGGAGCCTGAAAAATGGGCTATCTTTTCCAATTCGTTTCGCGGAACATCGGAACCAGTCACTGAGAGCTTTATCTCAGATTCTCCGCGATCTAACGGGATCTTAAACCGTCAAGTGTCACTGCAGGACACATTCCAACTGACGCCAGTAACTCTCACAGGGGAGGGCAAGGTTGAAGGTAGAACCAGGGTGTTAGACGGAGGACTCCCGTGGTCTACAGTTTCATCTCGTCAACTTTTCAGGCCAGAAAAGAGTGAGAAAAGCGACCTTACGCATTTGCAAGGAGCTATATTGGAGAGCTCTGTCCCGCTTCATGTTGGTAGGGGAAGAGCGAGTCCAGAACCACTGCCAGGGGCAGATATTACCTACCTTTTCCCAAAGGTAGAAGCTATTGAGATTGATCGTGATCCAATAGACGCCCAGCAAGCAATCGGAGGCTCTACACCAGAGGAACCCGAGACGTTGCATCGTTCTCGCACAGTACCAGCAGTCACAACCCTGCTGACGCGCAGCGAGGAAGTCGCCATCGCCAGGTCACCACAGCGCCCGCCGGTCACAGCAGCTGACCAGGACAGCCTTTTGACGGTCATAGCAAGGGAAAGTTCAGACCCGCCATTAGACGGCACAGGTCCGAAGAGAGATCAACTCTCCCAACGGAGCATAGGAGCTCATTCTAGGAAAGGAAGGAGGAGGAAACGCAAAAGAGGAAGGTCGAAGAACACTGAATAGGAGGGGTAAGGACAGACAGCCTTGGTAGACAGGAATAAGGGCCAGTGTGAAACACAGAGATTTCAGTAATGAGATCGTTGCTCAATCTTCGAAGGGGGGAGTGATGTGACGAAAGTACTGAGATTCTGTTTTTCAAATGGCCCATGTCTTTTCCTCCTTGCAATTTGTTCACTATATTTTTAGGAGGGATTACAGGTAATCCTTCTCCATGTTTCTTCTCCTTCTATTATTTACGTTTTTTCAAGATGAGATCACGAGGGAGTTTGATCTCATCTGCTTTATGGTTCTTCTTTATGTGTTTAGAATGGGGGTGTAGGGAATTGGTCAGTATTTTTCTAGGACTTTAGAGCCTAGATCAGATTGGCACCAGTTTTAGTCTTTTTAAAGATAGGGCAGGTGGCCATAGACGCAGTTTTCGGGAGTTAAATTATTTGCGGCCATTTTTGCTTCAATTTAGCAGTATAGGGCTAGGACTAATTCCCGTTTCTTTGTCTAAAACCCATGCACGTTGCATCAGAATGATCTAAGGTTCCGATTGGCTGAGAGCTAACTGCAGTTGAAATGCAGAGCTCCCATTGGCTTAGAACCACGCCGCGCATATGACGTCATGAAGTCGGCGCGTGGGGGTCTTGATAATATATACGCCCGAATTTCATAAGTTCGGTCTCTAAAAATTAATTGCCAAGCCGCGTTCCTGATTCAAAGTCGATTGCCTTTCAGGGGAAATTCGAAATTTGCAGGTAGCGCGGCTTTTTTTTGAGGGGGCAGAGCGGAAGTTGCAATAACTTCCTCCCGGCAAAAAAGATTGGCATCTCAGACGCAGGGTTTGAGATCTTGCCAGAGGCGGACGAAGAAAAGAGAACAACCCCGTTTTTCCAGGCAGGGGAAGACCTTTCTCTAGTGGAAATAGCATTCGTGGGAAAATCCATGAGCGCTAAGCTAGTTCTGTTACCCACGCAAAATTGGCATGCTGCCAGCGTTGTCGTAATTATTTCACTTCGTCCCGGCCATAATAACGCCGAAGGCCTGAACCCATAGGAGGGAGAGGGCAGGTAACTCCAGAGGTGTTTGGAGAAACCAGCTATCTATTCCAATTTCCAGAATCCAGTGGGGTTCTTTTTTTGTAAACCTTAGTCATCAGTTCCAGAATGGTGGAGAGAGAGAGGGTGACCATACTCTCCACAGAAGTCGTCGCAGTGTTGTCCCAAGTATAGCAGATGACAGCTGCTGAAGGTTTTTTGGACGAGTTAATTGTGTAGCAGTGTGCAAGAGATTTCAGGATCGGCTGTGTAGAACCAGAGTCTGCGCCGAGTTGGTGTAGACAGTTTGTAGTTGTTCCAGCTGACTGTGCACGTAACATTTAATTTAGAATAGTTGTGGAAGTGGAGGCTCGACAAGTGCAGTGTGGTTTATTTTTGTCTAATCCAAACTTCTGTCCCCATACAGGTTGCAATTGTGGGAGAAGGGTTGGGGTTGATGCATTTTAACTGTGCTTGATTGTTGTTTTCAGGTGTGCATCCTCGCACTTTATGTATGGGACATGCATATGTTTGTTTGTTTATAGGTGTATAATAAACTTGTATAAATTGTAGCTGGCATCAGTCATTTCATTTAAGTACAGTAGCTATATGTTGTCTGTATCTTAGTGTTTGTGAAGCTTGATATAACCTTATCCCCTTAGGGTAGCTAGAGGTCGTTGACAACTATAGCACATAATACGTCCGAAGTGGCGAGGAAAGAATCAACCTCGGTTCTTAACCTCGGAGCCAATAGTGTCAACTGTTCACATTTCACTATCATTTTCTTCTAAATCTATCTTTTCAGTCTTTCTTCTCCCTAGCGTCTTGTCACTATAGGTAGACAGTCTCTAGTCTTAAATCCATTTCGTGACACAGCTGAAGATGTATTTAACAGCTTAAACGAGTTTATAACATCTCATGACATGGATTGGTTGAAATGCGTTGGAATTAGCAGAGACGGGGCACGAGCAATGCCTGGAAAGCTTACTGGACTTGTAGCACGGATTAAGGAAATCATATGGTCGGTGACTTGGTACCATTGCTGCATACATAGGGAAGCTCTAGTTGCTAACAAGATACCAGAAAAACTAAAACAGACCTTAAATGAATCAGTCAAAATTGTCAATTTTATAAAAAGCAAATCGCTGAATTCAAGACTTTTTGAGCAGCTTTGCAAAGATATGGAAAGTGAACACCATCAACTTTGCTACACTGTGAAGTTCGTTGGCTATCACGAGGTAAAGTTTTGTCTCGTTTTGGGGAATTGAGAGACGAGATAAGATTATTACTCATGAAGCAGCAATTTCACCTCAGCGATGGTTTGACAGATTTTTCCTGGTTAGTAAAATTAGCATATCTGTCAGATATCTTCACCCATTTAAATATGCTCAACTTAAATCTCCAAGGAAAAAAAGTTACAGTTTTTCAAGTTGAAGACAAGATCGAAGCAATGATGAAAAAGTAGGAATTGCGACATCATCGCCTATCGGACCGAAACTATGAGATATTTCCAAACCTCACAAATTTTCTTGGTTCCACCGATGAAGAGTTGTCTGAGGAGGACACATCACATATCTGGGCTCACTTACAAGCAGATTTTCCGGAACTATCAAAGAGGGCTATGAAAGTATCGATGCCTTTCGTAACGACATACTTGTGCAAAAAATCATTCTCTGCTCTCGTTTATCTTAAAAATAAGTATAGAAACCGTTTGAAAAACGTAGTCAGAACTCAGAATACAAGTTTCAGCTATTAAGCCCGATTTAACAAGGCTTGTAAGTGAAATGCAGCACCAGCATTAATTAATTAAAATTAACAAGTAATATTAGGCCATGGCTCGGTGTTCAGGTATTATTATTATTATTTTAAATTTGTATGGAATCATTCCAATAAAAATATTATAATAGGAGTGTGTGCATTTACTTATTTCTCTCTTCTCTCCAAATTTGAAGACCCTTGATGAGCAACTTTAAATAAAAATTTGATGCACTTTAGGGTTTTAAATCTTGAGTGGGATCTCAAGACGCAGCAATAGAGACCGCAGTCAGCGACTCATAGCTTGACTGCCTGCGTCAGGACCAGCGAACCAGAGCTGGTCAAGACCGCACTCCACCTCCACGTGGTGGTCCTGGAAACAGTCTGCAGCTGTGCAGGCTGGCTGAGCGAGTGTGGATCGAAATGGGAAGGCAAACCCGGTCCTAAAAAATGCCGTGCAGAAGTCGGATGTGTCGACCGAAAGGTGCAGATATCACAGCTACGTTGTAAACAGACAGAACGCAACCACCGTCCTTTTCAGGGCGAACGAAGAAGAAGAAGAAGAAGAAGAAATCTTGAGTTAAGTCTTGGTGGTCCGCGGCAGCAAAAGATATTTAATGGGGGTCCGTGGTAAAGAAAAGGTTAAGAACCGCTGATCTAGTCACTTATTGTGTTAAATATCATACGACTAAAAAAACAGACGCGGAAAATCTAATAGCTAGTAATGACAGGCGATATTTGTTAAGTGCGCGTAGGGGTAATTAAATAATAATTGATATTGTGCGCTGATCGTTGACCGGAACAGGAAGGGAAAGGCTGCATGCCTCAACCAAACCTGCACCCGCTAAGCGACGTGCGATAGAATAGGCTAAAGACACCATGTGCCTTTTAACTGTACTCAGGACTGACGGAGAGGATAAGAGATCGTCTTGTCCCCTTCCGTGTATATATATGTAGAGATATAATAGTGGCATTTTTTTCATAATGTTTCTCTATTCTTAAGCAGACCTGACAAACGGCGACCAGCGGTCTAGTTTGGTCCTTTTCTTCAGCTACTGATTGATAAATGTTGGCTCTTCTTGGCTTACACGTCCCCAAGTTCATTTGTAAACAAGCCTGGCCAAAGATAATAATTGTCATTTTAAATGGTAAATTTAACTGGACTTTTTTATAACCCAGAGTTCATTTTGTTCAATTTTATCAGCCCACTGGGTGTGAAAGAAATAACAGTTCTCCTGACTTTTGACAGTCGTATCATCGGATTTATTCAGCAACTTACGCTGTTTTAAAATCGGCACTTACCACAGAGACAGCCGATAGGATTTACCACCATCATCAATTAACAATAATTAAGTTTTAGCAACCAGATGTTTTTCCTTAGTACTGTGAACACCAGATCTCAGGTTTTTCTACATTAACTATTCGAAGTGACATTTGTCTAGCCAGGAACCGACCACCAAATTAGGCGTCCCTCTTATAAAAATTTAATTATTAGAAGGAGGGACTGGGGCCCAATTTGGAAGATAAAAACACTGGAATATATATATTCAGACATTGTATGTCCAAGAGATTTCTTCACCAAGAATAGGGTAAGCGTTGATTGAGTGGCCACGTATGTCAGAGAGAGTGAATATTTTCTTTGTTACAGGAAAATTGTCTTATCTGGATTCTGCTTAAATCTTGTTTATTTTACTGGATAGCTTTAGTAGGAACTTTGCTCTTTTCTTTACTGTCTATGCTGTAACATAGTGCTAACCTTTAACCTTTGGGGTTATTAACTTGTTGGGTTTTTTCTTCTCAATGAGGGGAGGGCACATGTATTGTTATTTTTCTATGTATGAACTCTGATTTTATTTGATCTTCTTTAGATATTCGATGTTGTAAAGTTTAATGATAATAAACAACAAAAAGAACTTAACTTTGTGTGTTGGTCAGACCCATACCCAATTTACTATAGTTTTTCACGTTTGTATGTCTTGTTGTCACATAATTGTGTGTGTGTGTGGAGTTAAACTTATATTTCTAGATATAGGGAGGTGCAAGATTGTCTTATACTAAAAGATAATCGTATAGATAGGCTGGACTAGAGAAACTACTCATTCCAGAGACAGATCTCCTTAAACTATCAACTCGTGAAATCTATTCTCACACCTTTACTTCTCACGTACTACCACCATCCACTCTACTCAGGCGGGACCATAAATATCTTTCAAACCTATCTAAATTCACGACAGTATGTGAGTAGGGTATATAGCTTAACAGATTTTTCAGTGATTAAGGAGGGGGGGGTCCCAGAGATACGTCAGTAAATACGAAGTAGGGCCTAAGAGACCAGTGAAAAAACGCTTAGGGCCTCCGAGATAGGTCAGTGAATCTTGTGGAGGGATTCAGATACGTTGGTATATAGGGTCTAGTATCTCAGAGATAGATTAGTGAATATCGTGCACAGTCTCAAAGATGGGTCAGTAAGGCCTCAGATATGCTGGTGAACAGGGCTCAGAGACAGGTCAGTAAATAGTGCGTAGGGCCTAAGATACGTTACTGGATATGGTGTAAGGCCTCAGAGATAGGTCGCTTAATACAGCGTAGGGCCTCAGCGATAGGTCAGTGAATACAGCATAGGGCTCAGAGATAGGTCCGTTAACACCGAGCAAGGGCCTCAGAGATAGACCACAAAAAGAGTGTTTTACCTCAGAGATAGGTCAGCCAACAGAGGTAAGGGTCTTAGAGGTAGGCCAGCAAATAGAGCGTTTTACCTCAGAGACAAGTCAGCCAATAGAGGTAAGGGCCTCAGAGACAAGTCAGCCAATAGAGGTAAGGGCCTCAGAGATAGGTCAGTGAAAAGAGACTCAGAGATAGGTCAGTAAAAAGGGCCTTCAAGGCTGTTAATTCGTCGCTGACTGCTAGCATGTCAATAACGGAATTAAAGAGTGTTACATCAGGTATTTGGTGTGACCTACACCAGACATCAACAACAAAGAGACACTAGACATTAGGAAGTTGGTGGGACATACACCTGACATCAACAACAAACTACAAAAAAACATTTTACGTAACTTTTCCTACTTTCAAATAACAGCGGTTAATGAATTATCAACTAAACGACAACTATTTGTTGTCATACACAGTCCCTGACCAAAGAACTAGGGAGGGAAACCCAGGAGAGACACAGTGAGAAATGATGTAATCAGAGAAAAAATTGTAGCATTAAGAAAAAAGCGAGATAGAAAATAAAGTGTTTGGCCATCTCATGAGAACGGTGCCGAATAAATTACCACAACACGTCTACAACAGATCTGGTTTCAGGGCACCGGGAAGACTAAGAGACAGATGAATTGACAAAGTCACAGACATCCTACTACAACACGTCTACAACAGATCTGGTTTCAGGGCACCGGGAAGACTAAGAGACAGATGAATTGACAAAGTCACAGACATCCTACTACAACACGTCTACAACAGATCTGGTTTCAGGGCACCGGGAAGACTAAGAGACAGATGAATTGACAAAGTCACAGACATCCTACTACAACACGTCTACAACAGATCTGGTTTCAGGGCACCGGGAAGACTAAGAGACAGATGAATTGACAAAGTCACAGACATCCTACAACAACACGTCTACAACAGATCTGGTTTCAGGGCACCGGGAAGACTAAGAGACAGATGTCACAGACATCCTACAACAACACGAACTCACACAGCCAATGCGACATACTTGACACAAGAACATAACTGCAGCTCCCCACTACGCTTCAATGGATCGAACAAGTAAAGTCATGTATTGACTTATGTCAAGTAATGTATTGACTTATGTCAAGTCATGTATTGACTTATCTCCTGGAATTGCTCAGTACATGAAACAACACCTGCCGGCAAACAAAACATAGAAAACGCAAATATTTAAAATCCGTAACTCTGCAGCTGATTGGACACGGGCAGAAGCCGCCACACTGAGAACCCCATGCTATAAAAAAAAATAAATGTTAACACAGGGTCACGTGTCTGCATGTCATGGCTGTACTCGCTCTTACGTCTGATGTCAACCTGCTGATCATTAGCGCGAGAATGTGCGCGTGTTAGCAGAAATGGTAAGGCGAGCACCACGTTATAATAAACACTCTAATGTCAAACATTCTCAGACTGAGCATGTCCAACGAATTGAAGCTACGGAATACTTTCATAAATTATCCAAACTAGAAGAAATATCAGTTGCACTTAACAGTTATGTAGTATACACGAAAGTTATTGAAATGACATATAAGAATTATGTCCACACACTCAAAAGATAAAGATATTCACAAGGCAAGAGAACAATTATGTAGAATAATAGCAATAACCCGTCAATATTGACAGGTTTTTAATTATAGTGTGTTGTTTTTGTTACATGTATTACATACGGTACTATTACCACTGTGGTCATTTCAATGCAGGCGACCGTCATTAGATATTTGTAGTGAAAATTATATGGATGTATTAAATATGAAGACATGGAGTAACCTTCCTAAATGACATGTAGAGCGGTGATAATGATCTAATGGACCGTAAATAGACTAAATAACTAACATTTCTTTTATGACAACATGTCTCGTAATTGTTCGTGCATCTTTTTAAAACCTTGACTTTCCATAATCAATCAAACTGTTCATGCACACCGTCATTTTGCGCACTTTTCTATTTTCGGAACAGTACATATAAGGGAAATAATACAATTATTGTCTAACTTTAAACCACAGTTGCACCCCCTTAGCTGTGGTTGAAAGTTAATGTACTCTCTCGAAAAATAGAAAAAGTGCGCAAAAGAAGGTGTGCAAGATGTGACTGACCGACCGACCGAAGTACTTACGGCGGGTATTATGGTATTGAATGAATGAATGAATACCAAAGATTTTGAAATGACATATAAGAATTATGTACACACACAAATAAAAAAGAAAGCTATTCACACGACAACAGAACAATAATGTAAAACCAAGATAATGAAAAAGATTATTTTGAAAAGAAAAAGAAAGTCATACAGAATGGAACTGTAGACATACATGAAAGGGATAATGAAGACATGGAAATATCTTGAAGGAATGGCACAGGACAGGAAGACTGGATTTGTTGAAGGTCTATCCTACTTGTGGAGCTGAAGGATAAGGAAGGAAGGAAGGGAGGTGGAAGGAAGGAAGGAAGGAAGGAAATAAGGGTGAAAGGAAGGAAGGAAGAATGAAGGGAAGGGGGAAGGAAGGAAATAAGGGTGAAAGGAAGGAAGGAAGAATGAAGGGAAGGGAGGAAGGAAGGGTGAAAGGAAGGAAGGAAAGATGAAGGGAAGGAAGGTTGGAAGAAAGGAAGGGAGGGAGGGAAGAAGGGTGAAAGGAAGGGTGAAAGGAAGGGTGGAAGGAAGGGTGGAAGGAAGGGTGGAAGGAAGGGTGAAAGGAAGGTAGAGTGGAAGGAAGGAAAGAAGGGAGGAAGGAAGGTTGAAAGGAAGGAATGTTGAAAGGAAGGAAGGAAGGAAGGAAGGAAGGAAGGAAGGAAGGAAGGAAGGAAGGAAGGAAGGAAGGAAGGAAGGAAGGAAGGAAGGAAGGAATATATAATTACTGATGAACAAAAGAAAGATAATAAAATGAATTATACAAATTAAGTAGAATAAAATAAATGGCACACAAGACTTCTGCAGTGGAGAAAGAAAGATTTGAAATAGAACAGAACAATACGGCAGAAACGTGGGCGGTGGCGTTGAATAGAAGGATTGAAACAGTATGACAAGATCACTAACGTGGAGCTGATGACAAGAACCAGACAAATGACAGTAGAACAAGAGATGACATGAACCAGACAAATGACAGTAGAACAAGAGATGACATGAAGACGATGGACACACATTGAGGACATCAGTTGATAGCAACAACCAGGCAGGCCTTGTTCTGACATCCTCAGGGTAAGACGAGAACTGCAGATAAACAGAAATGGTGAGCACCACAAGGAATGACCTTGAACTGATGTCACGTGACAGCAAGACTTGGCATGTGTTTGTTGAAGGCCTATACTCATTGGAAAGCTAATGGATATTGATTGAATGATTGAATTAGACAAAACGCAACTACAGTAAGACGAAACAGAACAGCAAGCTAAAAATAAACACAGTAAAATTAGCGTGAAGATAAAATGGCGTTCACGAGCATATTTAAGAAAAAGAAAGCGTGTAACAAAAGTTGTCAGTTTTGAGGGAAATGGAGAAAAACTTGGCAGCTTTAACTGCTCATAACTTTGAAGGAAAAAAAAACCCACGGATAAAGCCAAAAAAATGGCGGAATCTTGACAATTTACATGCAGAACTGGTAGCAAGTGTATTAGCCCTATGTAACACCACAGGTAGCCTGCGTTGCATCTATTCTCCGAACAGATATGTCTTGTCATTTACTACATTGAAAACTCGATCTATTATCAATTGCCATGGTAACAAACCTTACTGTCTGAGGCCTGACATTCGATCTGGGGTCACTGTTCTACAACTAGACATGAGCACTCTGTCAGAGACGATAAACGACCACGGAAAATTACCGTTCTATTATGATATGAAATATAACTATTGCCCGTTAAATCCCTGGAATATTACCATCGCTAGTGTGAGTACTAACTCAGTTTAGTAACTAAACACACAATTTGAACACGAAATAATTTTTTTTAAAATATAATGAAGTAGAAATAACTCAGGGAAAGAGGACACTTTGAAAACGACAGTTGTTGATGTGTGCAAGCAATGACCAGTTTACAAGATAACAGTCGACCATCAAAACAAACATGACAATCGATTATCGCAGCCAATGGTGAGTACATTAAATGTACGAGCCTGCAATATTTATACATGCAATGGAAAGAGGGAGAGATTTTCTCTCTCTCCGTGCGTGCGTGTACATAAACATAATGTGTGTAAACAAAAACATAAGGGTTGTAGCTTGCATTAAAACATTGTTCTTAAATATACAAAGCTCCGTGTAGTCCCGGGGGGGGGGGGGGGGGGGGGGGGGCGGGGGGGGGTGGGGGGGGAATCTCAGACACAAAAATATGACTACTAATTCCTCATGCATGTCGTAAAAGGCGTGTAATATGAGACAGTATGGGGCTGGCAATCACTTCATATAAAACATATTGATACAGAAACCACAGCTGTAGTCGTGGCTCCGTGCTCGTTAAGGTGCACAAAGAAAGAGATAATGGTGATGATGGTTATTATTATTATACAAACGTGGCGGAAATAACAAACTTTCCTGGCAGGCTTTGTTCTTTTCCAAGAACGTTGATGAAATGAGAGTGAAGAACAAGTGAAATGATCATTCCAATCCCGGGTCACATGATTAAAACTTAATCAAAGATACAACAACTCATTCAACACACGAGATGTGCAATCTGAAGCACACACAGAAACGAGGGATGACGTTAACTGCGGTAATGTTAACATACACACATGTCACGTAGGTCTTTATATCATTAAATTGCCTACATCTTCTTCCTATTCTCTCACCCGAATCCTTTTATTTTATTATCTTTCCGGACTTGTTTTTCCTGTATTTTTCGCATCACTCGGTTGCGAAAAATATTTTCTCAGTATTCTCAAACTTTACCTTGCGTTTTTTTCTCATACTGGGATAGTGATTCTATTACATAGATGTCAGTAGACGAAAGGTGTGATTATGTTTCATACCCAGACTAAGAGCAGACTTTTGGTCTACCATTTTTCACCTGACACTAGCGTAGGTGTCAAACCCGGCATCCTCACAGTGCAGGAACGAGACAGCTGTCTACAGTTTGCAGAAACGCATGAGGTTTTTCGTTAGAAAAACCTGGCGTAGCGTGAAAAATCGTTCCGCACCGCAGACAGGCTGTCTGGGATTTGAAGCTGACACGCGTACATCTCGGTCTGTAGGTGGGAGTTACGACACGCGGTAAGCTGACGTAAATGTTGGAAGTAGGGGAGATAATTTCGCTTGGCAAAATAAGTTGGGGCCCTTTGTCTGATTTTAAGATATTGGCCCGAGTTTGAAACTTTACTTTCATTTCACTCAGTAACTTCGCAGTTAGACAGAACAAGCCTTCGTTCGATTTCTAAATAATCTCTGTTAATAGAGATGGCCTTTAGTTTGGTCGAAGTGGTTTAAGTTCTTAGTACTTCTGTGTTTGAGGTATATTAATATTATATATCTAGTATTGTGTGTAGGGTTTAAAGTGTTTAATCGCTTAGTTTTTTCCCTAGTTAGATTTGGTGCAGAGCAACTAATTTATAGTTTGTATTATTTTTCTAGTGACGCACACGGTGGAAAGCAGAATAAATTATATTTCTAGCGTAACAGACATGTAGCTATAATGAATTTAATTTAACTGCTAACTACTCAGTCGAGAATATTTTATATCTAACTTATAAATGCTAGATACGACATCAGTGAATATTGACGGAATACGCATGATATTCCTAATTCATGATGATCGAAATTTATATAACTTATTTTTCGGGAAGTTTTAAAATTATAAGTCAAGCGGTCGGCTTGCTATTTAAAATGTAAGTTATATTGAGTACATAACATGTAAATTATTTGATATGTGTTCTTTCCATTTTATATAGTGAAACTGTGGTACCCAACTTGCCAGCGTTTAGTAAAGAGACATATTTGTGTGAAGCATAGACAGTTCCTATCTTTAACCACGTGGGTTGTTTTTTTGTTTCAAGTAACACTGATCTGACAGTGCATATGCCATCAGAGAGAGACAGTAATAGCAATCCCACAAACGGTTTCTAAAGACTAGAAATATATATTGGGCTTTTGAGCCAGTTCATATTGCTCCACAAATTTAAATGTACATGCTGCCTGGCGGCGAGAATATTACAAGAATAACATTAACATTCCGACAGAGATTGTGACTAGTATTGTGGTGACCAAATATAGTACCTGCCTGAAAGAAGACACCGATCTGACATTCCTTAAATCCTAGAATCCAAAGCTAATGACATTGTGCTCTGCTAACTTTCGTGCCTGGACAAATTTTATGTGACTTAATCAGACATTCGGAAAAAATTAGAACACCCAAGGAATCGTTCCCTGAGACAGAGAGTTCAGTACGTCTTTTGGAACTGGGGGTTTCTTGGTCGATGACTGCATTTTTCGGGTCTGTGCGAAGGTCCTAGAATTATTATGTTCCCAGAGGCAGCGAGCAAAGTTGTGAGTATATATGTGTGAGCAAGGCCATGGCTGAATGAATGAGAGTACACAGGCCAGAGTGTTATTTTACCGGTGTATTATTGTCACCCATTTGCTATCTTAAAATTTTAAATCTGCAGAATTTGTTACAAATGCTAGAGTTTCTTTTTCTTAGGCTAAATCAGATTATCCAACTCTGTTCATACATTTACGAGAAAGAAAGAAACCTCTTAGACTCAACCCTATGTATCTATAACTCTTTGGGCCATCATCTGTTCTCTTAACGGGGCTGTGGGCTAAACCTAGAGTAAGATTCTAACGGGCTATCATCCCTGTAGCATTTTCTTAAATTTTATGACTATTTGTATATGTTTCTCCTTGATGTATTTCTTTGGTGTTGTGAGAAGATTTTTTTTTGATGATGATAATAATAAAAATCTCTCTTGAACTAATCAGTGCGTTGGTCAGCTCGTTCTTAAAATATATATATATATCCATTGTTATAGATTTCCCACGTCTGTGTGTTTAACTGTCGTCACGTGTATGTGCGTGCCCGTGATTAGATAGAAATATATGTAATATATATATCTGTGTTTAGACTGTCTGACTACTTTATATCTGTCGTAGAAGATAGGTGAGAGAGAGAGAAGATTTTCCGCTCTCAGAGACAGCATCTATCACTATTCTACCACCTCACTCGTGGAAGTCTATGTTTTTATTTCATCTCTCACTGTGACTATCACGCATTCCAACCTATTCAGAAGGGACCAACCAAAGTCTTAATACTCCTATCGAAAAATCTACGACAAATGGGGTCTCGCCCGACGGATTTTTGAACTTAGAATAGGAAGACGAGTACGACAAACGTGGACTCGTCTATCTGGATTTTGTACTTAAGATTCTTTATTCTGTAATAGAGTAAGAGTGTGATTGTCTTGTGAGTTTTATTTTATAATAATTTATCCCCTAGACTAACGATCTGTTTACGGGCGTGCTGACCACACAAACTGATAAGTTTTTTCCACAGCATTAAGAAGCATTATACATTTGGTTTACAGGTTGATTTTGTCGGAATACATGTTAATTAATGATTTTGTAATACTAAACGCTGGTAAGTTTTGTGAGTGTATAACATTCACAAGGGTTCTGAAGCAGGAAGGTGTTTGAACTAAAGTTAAGGAGTGCGTTTCGGACTATTTGTCCAGATTAATTGCCTCCCTTACCCTATCTGACTTCAGGGGCGAACTTATAGTGGATTTTATAATTAAGGGATTATTTTTCTCTTTAATTTTTGCAATAATTATTTTGCTTTTCCACTGTAGCAACTTATTTTTCAGAAGTAATCTTAACTACCATTTAGTTGGCGTAGTCGTGTTTTGCATTAAGTGCTTTATTGCCGATAATAGCAGCGATAGTTAGATTTTACTTTGGAGGAGGTATCCCAGGGTTAAGGATATCATCTTTTGAATTTTTGGTACATTTTTTTCTCGTAAGTGGTAGGAACCAGTGTATCCTTTTTCCTATTTTCTTTCTCCACTAGTCTCAGTCACTGACATAATATGGCCGAGAGGGCAAAGCTTAGACAACTCCTCAGGGACGAAGCGAGAGAGGAGGGACTGGAAGGAGAAGAAGCGAAAGCTTTTGTCAGGGACGAACTTGAGAGATATGATGCGGAGAGGAAAGAAGAAGAAATAAAGAGGAAAGAAGAAGCAGCGGAGAGGAAAGAAGCGGAAGACCGTCTATTACAGCAGAAGAAGATGGACGAGGAAATGGAAATTCGCAGGATGCAGCATGAGGAAAGAGAGAAGGAGAGACAGCTTGAGGAAAAAGAGAAACAGAGACAGCATGAGTTGGCTCTTAAAACACTGGAATTCCAAAGTCGGGGCGCTGCCTCTACCTCCAGCAATGGAGAGTCTTCTCCTCATTCTTCCTTAACTGATCTTTCTAACAGTCAATCTCTTCACCTCACTGCTATGTCTTTTCCACTAGAATCTTTCCCTTGTCCAAATGAGAAGATTGACACTTGGCTAGAAAAATTTGAGAAAATTGCAACTCTGTACAGTTTAGAGAGGTCGCGTTGGAACATGAAGCTTTCCCAGGCTTTGAAAAGTTCTGCGTATGATGTTTACGCCAAACTGGAAAGCAGCCAACAAGACAACTATGATCTGTTGAAGAAAGCATTACTGGAGCGCTTTGAAATGAACGCTCGCAAATTTTTGCAACTGTTTCGCAACAGCCAGAAAGAGAATTCTGAAACTTTTCAACAGTTCTCGTCTCGTCTAAAAGGATATTTGACAAAGTGCCTTGAGCTCTCGCAGCTCCCCTCTACCTATGAAGGTCTTGAGGAATTTGTTTTAACAGAACAAATAAAGAACACTTTGTCTGCTGATACCCGGAGATTTCTCGCTGAGCAGGGGGCAGAAAAACTTGAAGACATTTTGGAAAAGTCTGAGAGTTATCACAATGCGCTGGCTGAACTACCGGCCACAAAGCGGAAACCGACAGAGGAGCATTTTCGAAAACATAACCTAGAGCAATCTTCTCAGGCTTCTAACCAAAACAACCACAGAGAAACTGGACCTCAAAACCCCCCTCCTGAAAAATCCAAGTTCTACAAGAACAAGTACCCCAACCACCCCAAACAGTCTGATCAACCCGACCGCCCTACATGGCAGCGTAGCCAGAAAGGACAAGGTGGCAAAGGGAGAACCCCTGAGCACGGGACATATGATCAGACCGAGCACACCGAGCCTAAACGCATCGGATGCTTATTAACAGTCTCGCAAGGCGGAATTATTGACAGTGATTCCCAACCTGTTGGGGATAGACCCTCAACGCGAGGTACTGTTATTTTGAACGGTTCTCAAACTTCTTGCTTATTTGACACGGGGCTTTCTTATGATTGCATTGTTGTCAGAAACCTGGTTAAATCCGGTCAAGAGACAGGAGAGACCGTCAAACTTTGTGGAGTTCGTAAGAGTGATGCACCTACAGCGCTTCCCATCGCATTGGTGGAGATACACTCTGATTTTGTCAGAGGTGTGATCAAAGCGGCTGTTATGGATGATCCCATCTACCCAGTCATACTTGGCGGGAGATACGTGTGTATTGGGAAACCGGAAGAGCCGATTGTGGCAGCAGTAACTACAAGAGGGCAAACCAAGAAGGAACGGGAGCCTGCGCCTAATTTGTTACCCATGGAACTTAAAGAAGCGCAATACAAGGACCCTACTTTGGCACCCTGCTTTAGGAAACTGCCCATGGCTAAGGAACCCAAACAGCACGGGGACATTTTTTCTAAGGATGGCGTACTTTATCGGAGAACGGGCAAGCCTGACCAAGGTTACAACCAGCTCCTAGTACCGAAACAGTACAGAAGCCAAATCCTAGAAATGGGGCACTCTCTTCCCTTTAGCGGACATATGGGACAGAACGCCACAAACCAACGTATAACCACTCATTATTGGTGGCCAGGAGTAAATACTGATATTATCAGATATGTCAAATCCTGTGCCCAGTGCCAACGTGTGCCACCCAAGCAACGGGCACCCCCAGTCTCTTTGGGTGAAATGCCAATAGTGGGAACACCATTCGAACGGGTTGTGATCGACATTTTAGGGCCTTTCGAAAGGACTAAAAGAAGGAACAGGTTTATCCTGACCTTAGTCGATACATGCACTTTATGGGCAGAAGCTATCCCGCTAACATGCGCAGATGCCAAGCATGTCGCAGAAGCCCTCGTGCAGATTTTCACTCGGTTGGGATTCCCTCAGCAAGTGTTGACGGATAACGGATCTCCATACCGAAACCTGTTGATGGATGAGATCGTTAAGATCTTGAGGACCCAACACATCCACACTAAGCCATATACTCCGGCCGGAAATGGGCTCGTGGAACGTGCTAATGGAAACCTCAACATGATGCTAAGTAAACTGGCACAAGTGAAACCTGAAGATTGGGATCTTTGTATTCCTGCAGCTTTATTTGGCTACAGAGAATCTCCTCATACTTCCACAGGATTTCCGCCAGCTACACTCTTATTCGGCAGACCCATTAAGGGCCCGCTTGAAGCCTTACTTCAGTCTCTGACAGACGAGAAGGCGGATGAGACAGTTGTCTCAGCAAGTAAATATGTGTCGGTTTTAAAGGAAAGGTTGAAACTAGGGTGGGACCTAGCAACGACTAACTTTAAGCGAGCACGCACAAAGCACGCTAACCGATACAGGAAAGTCGCGAAAGAGAGAGAACTGGAAGCAGGAGAGAAAGTTTTGGTGTTACTCCCTACCGAGAACAACCAACTGAAGATCGGATGGCAAGGGCCGTTTACCGTCCTGAAAAAGATTTCTAAGGCTAACTACCAGATCTCTATTCAAGGAAAGGAAAAGGTTTTCCATTTAAATCTCTTTAAGAGATACTTGGAAAAACCAGTGCCAACCTCCGACCATCTCCTGACGATCGCCAAAACTGACGAAGATGACGATAGTGGCAGGGATATTCCACCGCTATCACAGGAAATCTTTCAAAAATGTCAGAAGCGGCGACGCTCTTTCAAGCGCGCATGGGAGACATTCCAGAGGAACGAAACTGTGGGGAAAAGACTTCATGAGTAGGAATTGGACAGAGATGGAGGGGGAAGATGAGAGGGAAGAAGACAGACACCCCGAAGCTACGGTTATAGGAAATTTAATTCCATAACGTAGACATGGAGTGCTTCCATATCTTAAGGGGGGACGTCCTGTCACGTAGGTCTTTATATCATTAAATTGCCTACATCTTCTTCCTATTCTCTCACCCGAATCCTTTTATTTTATTATCTTTCCGTACTTGTTTTTCCTGTATTTTTCGCATCACTCGGTTGCGAAAAATATTTTCTCAGTATTCTCAAACTTTACCTTGTGTTTTTCTCATACTGGGATAGTGATTCTATTACATAGATGTCAGTAGACGAAAGGTGTGATTATGTTTCATACCCAGACTAAGAGCAGACTTTTGGTCTACCATTTTTCACCTGACACTAGCGTAGGTGTCAAACCCGGCATCCTCACAGTGCAGGAACGAGACAGCTGTCTACAGTTTGCAGAAACGCATGAGGTTTTTCGTTAGAAAAACCTGGCGTAGCGTGAAAAATCGTTCCGCACCGCAGACAGGCTGTCTGGGATTTGAAGCTGACACGCGTACATCTCGGTCAGTAGGTGGGAGTTACGACACGCGGTAAGCTGACGTAAATGTTGGGAGTAGGGGAGATAATTTCGCTTGGCAAAATAAGTTGGGGCCCTTTGTCTGATTTTAAGATATTGGCCCGAGTTTGAAACTTTACTTTCATTTCACTCAGTAACTTCGCAGTTAGACAGAACAAGCCTTCGTTCGATTTCTAAATAATCTCTGTTAATAGAGATGGCCTTTAGTTTGGTCGAAGTGGTTTAAGTTCTTAGTACTTCTGTGTTTGAGGTATATTAATATTATATATCTAGTATTGTGTGTAGGGTTTAAAGTGTTTAATCGCTTAGTTTTTTCCCTAGTTAGATTTGGTGCAGAGCAACTAATTTATAGTTTGTATTATTTTTCTAGTGACGCACACGGTGGAAAGCAGAATAAATTATATTTCTAGCGTAACAGACATGTAGCTATAATGAATTTAATTTAACTGCTAACTACTCAGTCGAGAATATTTTATATCTAACTTATAAATGCTAGATACGACATCAGTGAATATTGACGGAATACGCATGATATTCCTAATTCATGATGATCGAAATTTATATAACTTATTTTTCGGGAAGTTTTAAAATTATAAGTCAAGCGGTCGGCTTGCTATTTAAAATGTAAGTTATATTGAGTACATAATATGTAAATTATTTGATATGTGTTCTTTCCATTTTATATAGTGAAACTGTGGTACCCAACTTGCCAGCGTTTAGTAAAGAGACATATTTGTGTGAAGCATAGACAGTTCCTATCTTTAACCACGTGGGTTGTTTTTTTGTTTCAAGTAACACTGGTCTGACAGTGCATATGCCATCAGAGAGAGACAGTAATAGCAATCCCACAAACGGTTTCTAAAGACTAGAAATATATATTGGGCTTTTGAGCCAGTTCATATTGCTCCACAAATTTAAATGTACATGCTGCCTGGCGGCGAGAATATTACAAGAATAACATTAACATTCCGACAGAGATTGTGACTAGTATTGTGGTGACCAAATATAGTACCTGCCTGAAAGAAGACACCGATCTGACATTCCTTAAATCCTAGAATCCAAAGCTAATGACATTGTGCTCTGCTAACTTTCGTGCCTGGACAAATTTTATGTGACTTAATCAGACATTCGGAAAAAATTAGAACACCCAAGGAATCGTTCCCTGAGACAGATAGTTCAGTACGTCTTTTGGAACTGGGGGTTTCTTGGACGATGACTGCATTTTTCGGGTCTGTGCGAAGGTCCTAGAATTATTATGTTCCCAGAGGCAGCGAGCAAAGTTGTGAGTATATATGTGTGAGCAAGGCCATGGCTGAATGAATCATTTTCAATCATACCATTCGAACTACAAGACACCAACGTCCTTTTCAGGACGCCACTACTCGAGATAAGATCGCGTTATCGTCAAAATGCCCAGACATAGGCCACACGCTAAAAAGAGGAAGGTCTACACCAGCCCACCAGCGCAGAACAGCCAGGGTAATCGCAATATCACAATCAACAATGACAGACAGCCAGAGAGCAAGACTGCCCCAAGTACTCGTGCCGGGACCGGCCCTTCTATAACTCCGGACACGACTGAGTTAGCTGTGACATGCGTCGACCCGACTGAGAGTCAGAGTGGCCCGACCCCTTGCCTAGATAAAGAAGACCCAGAACATAAAGAAATATGTAGAGCGTTACGACAGCTGGAGAAAAGAAAACAAGCGCTTCTATCCAGGCTGCACCCACCCGACTCGTCAGCAGTAACCCGGTCTATGACAGAGAAGCCGCACGATGCCGAGATGACAGCCGACCCACCTGCAAGCACTATGAAGGAAGTGATAGAGGCAGATCCTCAACACAGACAGGTACAAGAGGAAGATGTCGCAGAGACAATTTTAGATGCACTTCGAAGACTTGAAGACGGAGACGAGTCCCTTAGGCTCACTCTTCAAGAAGCAACAGTAGAAGTAGCTCCAGACGTGCTGGACATCGAAACCACTGAGAAGCAAGCTACCATTCCTGATCCTGAGGAAAAAACAGCTGACAACTCAAAGGCTCAGACGCAAGATATCACACCGAATAACCAAGAACAAGATTCGAACCAAGCCTGTAGAAGGAAACAAAGACCAAACACTAAAAATACAAGCTACTCAGAAACGATACAGGAGAGGATTGTTAAGATCACCCAGACGTCAGGAAGTGAGGTCTCACTCAGGGCCCTACCCGACAACAAAGTGATCAACATCCTCGAGGTGATAACTGGACGGAGAGGTATCGCCAAAGTAGGGAGGCACGAAAAGGGAGTAGTGCTTTCTCTCAACAACACAGACAAAACAACCTCGCTGATGATCGAACTGGAATCCGGTCCAAAGGAAATCCAGTTGCCCCACCAAATAAAAGTGGTGGTGGAAAAGTACAAGACAACAAAGAAGTTGGTCATCAGAGGGGTGGATACAAGATGTTCCGAAGGCGACGTCCACAGACGCCTTCAAGCTGAAAACACAAATCTTAAAATCACGCAGGTCGAAAGGCTAAAAACCTGGGCCAAGAAAGATACCAATCTGATGATAGTCACGGTAGAAGGATCGACAAGACCCGAGAGACTGACGCTCGAAACCACAACCAAAAAGACAGAAGCCTATATCCCTCCGGTGATGCAGTGCTCCAACTGCCAGCAGTTCTCGCACACAAAAAAGACGTGCAGGAGAGATGCAGTTTGCCGGTATTGTGCGGGTAGTCACCAATATGGCGACTGCCCCAGGGCAAAGGAGGACCGCAACTACAAAGAAACTAACGAAAACCGTATCTGTGCAAACTGCCACGGAAACCACGGGGCAAGGTACAGAGGATGCCCTGTGTTCCAGGAAACTAAGAGCATCTTGAAGGAGGCCGTGTCTAAAAACATACCCTTCAAAGAGGCCAAACACAGAGTGAATGCGGATGCTACAGAAAAACAGCGCACGATTGACAGAACACAGCTACACAAGCTGACCGCTGAAATCAACGAAATGAAAAGGAAACAGCAGAACGAAAGCAGAAACAAGCAGGATCCCGTAGACGACAAGGACAGCGGTGAAGACATAATAGATATGCAGAGCGCCAGAGAAATGTTACAGAGCGCCCAGGCAATGCTACAGGAAACAAAATCCATCAAACACGAGATAGAAGTTGACATCGCCAAACTCACAGAGCTAAAGGCAGAGAACGAACAAATACTCAAAAGAATTGAAACAACCATCAAACACGAGATAGAAGTTGACATCGCCAAACTCACAGAGCTAAAGGCAGAGAACGAACAAATACTCAAAAGAATTGAATCAGAGAGAAGGATCGTTGAGGATATCCTTACAAAAACTAGAGAACAAAACAAAGAAACGAAAGACAAAATGAAAATCGACATCGTACAGCAAATGTTACTCAATCAAGACAGAGCATTAGCAGCCAGAAACGCTAGAACAGCTACTACCAACGATAATTGAAAAAGCACTGTCACAGATACAGGAGAGCAAGAAGACAAAAGCAACAGAAACTAGTAGCGTAGAAACACACAAAACTAAACGAGCCAGATAGTTGAGGCAGGACATAAAAAACACCATGAGAGCGACACGGCACCACAAACGGACAAAGAGGAATCCAGACAGCCAGCAAGTGGTCCTTTTCAGGACCAGTCACCTCCAGGACTACGAACGAGATACCAGTGAAGACGATAACACCCTATATACCCCAATTATAACCAAACTTCAGGTTGAACAGGGTATCACAGCAACATAGTAGAAGAAAACAACAACAACACAACAACATGGCTGAATGAATGAGAGTACACAGGCCAGAGTGTTATTTTACCGGTGTATTATTGTCACCCATTTGCTATCTTAAAATTTTAAATCTGCAGAATTTGTTACAAATGCTAGAGTTTCTTTTTCTTAGGCTAAATCAGATTATCCAACTCTGTTCATACATTTACGAGAAAGAAAGAAACCTCTTAGACTCAACCCTATGTATCTATAACTCTTTGGGCCATCATCTGTTCTCTTAACGGGGCTGTGGGCTAAACCTAGAGTAAGATTCTAACGGGCTATCATCCCTGTAGCATTTTCTTAAATTTTATGACTATTTGTATATGTTTCTCCTTGATGTATTTCTTTGGTGTTGTGAGAAGATTTTTTTTTTTTTTGATGATGATAATAATAAAAAATCTCTCTTGAACTAATCAGTGCGTTGGTCAGCTCGTTCTTAAAATATATATATACTGAAGCACATTAAAAACGCACCACCTGTATAATCCAGGAACAGAGTGTGAAATGTAAATATAAGTGTGTACAAGTTTACATATTTGGAATCTTTATTCATTTTCCTATGAATCCATGCTGGTCATTAATTTGTACATTTGATTGTTATGAAATTCATTGCATTCTGTGCAGGCAAGGGAGAAAACCAAAAATACAAAAAAATGCACGTGCGTTATCCTGCTGGAGAAGCTGCAAGTCTGGATAAATTGTGAACGCAAGAGCAACCAGTGCATCCAGAACCTCATCTCGATATGTCACAGCATTAACATTTCCACGGAAGACGTGAAGAGGCAAGCGATGGTGAAAACTGAATCCTCCACAAATGTGAATACTGCCACCTCGAAATCGGTTGACACAGCAATCTGCAAAGCGCTCTTCACACCGTCGCTAAATCCGCATACGTCCATCTGCAAAGGATATGTTGAATCTGTTCTCGTCTGTGAATAGGACAGCATTCAACTGCAGTCTAGTCCATCTGATATGTTGCTCTGTCCATTGCAGGCGCTGCTAACGATGTCTGTGAGTCAAGTTTGGCCCAACATAAGGTCGTCTTGCAGTAAGGCCTGTATCTCTGAGTCGTCGTATGACTGTCATTCGAGAGACTTGCCCATGTCTACCCACTATTGCTCTTGCTGTTTGACTTGCCGGGAGAGTCAATTCCTTAGGTGACTCAGCACAATATGACGATCTTGCGCAGGGGTAGTAACTCGTGGTTGGCCACTCCGAAGTCTATCCCGGGCACTGCCAGTGGTTCCGTAACGTTCATTGAGACGTACAATAGTGCTGTGGTGGCAATTCATCCTTCTGGCAATGGCCCGCGAGCTCATTCCGGTCTCCAACATACCAATGGCTCGTTGGCGGTCGTTTTCAGATAGTCGTGGCATTTCAAGCACATGTACTGGGTGTTTTGTCTCAACGGCCTTTTTATACCGAGTATACTGCCACAACGCGTACACATTTTCAGGGTCATAGCTGTTGAGAATCGTGTTGCACGTGTAACTTTCATCGTTTTCATGTAGTCTGTACACACACCCATGGGTTGAATCTTGCACTTTCCATTCCAGCAGCCATTCGCTCTCTACCGCATGGCAAACACGGGGAAAATCCATTCCCACACTTTTTTTTGCCAGCTTCTCGGCCTCTGTATATATAATAGTGGTGCGTTTTTAATGTGCTTCAGTATATATCCATTGTTATAGATTTCCCACGTCTGTGTGTTTAACTGTCGTCACGTGTATGTGCGTGCCCGTGATTAGATAGAAATATATGTAATATATATATCTGTGTTTAGACTGTCTGACTACTTTAGATCTGTCGTAGAAGATAGGTGAGAGAGAGAGAAGATTTTCCGCTCTCAGAGACAGCATCTATCACTATTCTACCACCTCACTCGTGGAAGTCTATGTTTTTATTTCATCTCTCACTGTGACTATCACGCATTCCAACCTATTCAGAAGGGACCAACCAAAGTCTTAATACTCCTATCGAAAAATCTACGACAACACATCCCTACCGTGGGAACACTTGTTGATGTTGTGTAGATACCCAGTACAAGAAGCAGATGTGTCTCATACACGGAATACCCGGGTAACACTTTCAAACCCGTGTAAGAAGCAAGCGTGAAGGGCAGGTGAAGTGAGCTAACGAATCACGTGATGAAAACTTACCAAGATTACAACTACACACAAGTCAAAAGACGTGCAATCTAATAGACATATAGAATGAAACTAGAGATGATGTTAACTGCCTTAATGTTGAGATGCACACATCCTACTGTTAAAACATTTCCAAGAATGTGTAAGAAGTTAAAAACACTTCTAAGAATGTTAAAGCATAAAAATAAATAATGAAGGAGGCCTGGTACCAGCTAGTAGTAAATAAAACAAATGAAATACAAGTGATAGGCGCCAGTGCCTTACTGCGGCAGTAAATGGTGAACGGACACACAGCCAATTAAGCTGGCTATGGTCATTTTTCACGATACCTCAACAACTACAGAATGAAGGACGCCATGAAGGAATCACACATATAATAATAATAATAATAGCCCCTTCAGTCATAACTGACTATGGGAATGCGCCCCTGAGGTGACAGCCCTCAGCTGCTTATTTTCCTGGTGCTCCTTTCGACGTTTTCTCCTCACCTCTGCTTCTTGTGTGAGCCTCTCTTCGCCCAATCTGAGGTGGCGCCGTAAATAGCATCGCCACTTAGTGCGATCGGCAGCTTCATCCTCCCATGTTGCTGGATCCATGTCCAGTGCCCTCATATCTCTCTTGCACACATCTTTGAACCTCAGCTGTGGTCGCCCAACTGTTCTCTTGCCATCTGCTAATTGTCCGTAGAAGATATCTTTTGGGATGCGACCATCTTCCATGCGGCGAACATGGCCAAGCCAGCGAAGTCTGCGCTGTCTAAGAAGCGTATACATACTTTGAAGGCCAGCACGTGACAACACCTCGACATTTGTCACTTTATCTTTCCACGAGATGCCGAGGATGCGGCGTAGACACCGCAAATGGAAGGTATTGAGCCTTCTTTCTTGCTTAGCATAGGTCGTCCAGGTCTCGCTGCCATATAGGAGTGTGCTGGTGACGCAGGCATTATATACCGCAGCTTTGGTCTTCATTGTGAGTTTAGAGTTTCCCCAAACACGCGATGTGAGGCGGGCAAAGGTAGCTGCAGCTTTGCCAATGCGGCTGTCGATTTCTGTATCCAGTGAGAGTTTGTCATTGATGGTAGACCCTAGGTATGTGAAGTGGTGCACCACTGCCAATTCATAGTTATCGATAGTGATAACTGGTGCAGCACCCACATCCTGACTCAGCACATTCGTTTTCTTTAGACTTATTGTGAGGCCAAAGTCCTTGCATGCTTTAGTGAAGCGATTCATCAAGCTCTGAAGCTCCTGTTGGCTTTGAGTGACGACTGCAGCATCATCAGCGAACAACAAGTCTCTTATAGTGACCCTTCTGATTTTTGTTTTTGCCTTCAGCCTTGAAAGATTAAACAGACGGCCATCTGACCTAGTGTGAAGGCATATTCCTTCAGTTGCATCTCTGAATGCATGTTTCAAGAGTAAGGCAAAGAAGATTCCGAAGAGGGTCGGAGCCAGAACACAGCCTTGTTTAACGCCACTTCGTATATCAAAGGGCTGTGACGTGCTTCCAGCATATTGGACTGTTCCCTTCATGCCGTCATGGAATGACTTTATCATTTCCAGCATTTTAGAAGGGCAGCCTATTTTCAGGAGGATTTTAAAGAGTCCATCCCTACTAACCAGGTCGAATGCTTTTGTGAGGTCTATAAAGGCGATATATAATGGTCTTTTCTGCTCTCTTGATTTTTCCTGAAGCTGGCGGAGAGAGAAGATCATGTCTGTTGTTGATCTGCCAGCTCGGAATCCACACTGTGACTCTGGATATATGCGCTCAGCTAACTTGTGTAGTCGCATTAAGATGACTTTGGCAAAAACCTTACCAACAATACTAAGAAGAGAGATGCCTCTGTAGTTATTGCAATCACTTCTGTCTCCTTTATTTTTATACAGTGTTACAATCTTGGCATCTCGCATGTCTTGAGGAATAGTTGTCTCTTCCCAGCACTGGCACAGCATCCTATGCAGGGGATGTAATAGCGTGCTCTTACAGCATTTGATTAAATCAGGAGGAATCCCATCACTGCCTGGTGCTTTGCCAGAGGCCAAGCTATCAATGGCCTTGCTGAGTTCCTCTAATGTTGGTTCGGCATCCAGCTCCTCCATAGTTGGCAGACTGTTGACACCATCAAGGGCTGCAGGCGTAACGGTATTGTCTCTAGCGTAAAGCTCAGAGTAGTGCTCGACCCACCTCTCCATCTGCTTACCCTTATCGGTTAGCTTCTCTCCGCTGATGGTTTTTAGCGGTGCCGTCTTACTTTTATGGGGGCCAAGTGCTTTCTTTATACCGTCATACATTTGTCTAATGTTGCCTGTTTGCGCTGCGATCTGGATGCTCTCACTGAGCTGGAGCCAGTAGTCATTTGCACAGCGTCGAGCAGTTTGTTGAACTTTGCTTCTCGTAGCCCTCAGGATCTGTAGGGTTCTGGCACTCGGTGAACGTTTGTATTCATTCATAGCACTGCGCTTAGCTTCAATGACAGGTGCCATCACATCTGATGAAGCATCAAACCAGTCATTTGACTTTGCTGTTTTCTTATCAAAGGTGGCAAGTGCAGTACTTTGAATGGTGTTCCGTAGATGCTCCCAGTTCTCTGTAATAGTATCACCATGCTGAGGGCTACTGAGCACTTTCTCGAAGGTCGCAGTGAATTGAGCGATCATGAAAGGGTCTGACATCTTGCTGGTATCAATGCGTGGTTTCCCTTCATGTCTGACACGATAGAGTTTTCTTGGTTGTGCTCTGATTTTGCAGCAAACCAAGGAGTGATCTGTATCACAGTCTGCACTATGGTACGAGCGCGTGGAGAGCACAGACCTGAGGAGTGGCCTTCTGACGAGAATCAGGTCAAGTTGGTGCCAGTGCTTGGATCGTGGGTGTCTCCATGACACCTTATGCTGGGGTTTTGTCTGAAAGTAGGTGTTGGTCACGCAGAGGTCATGGTGGACGCACAACTCTAAGAGCCGTTGTCCATTTTCATTCATCTTGCCAATACCAAACCTGCCCAGACATGAAGGCCATGAAACATTATCGGCACCCACTCTAGCGTTAAAGTCACCAAGGAGAACAAGCTGTTCTTGCCTAGGTATGCTTTTGATAATTGCTGTTATTCTCGTAGAACTCATCTTTAGCTTCTGAGGCAGAGTACAGAGTAGGAGCATACACACTGACAAGGGTGATGGGACCTGTGCTAGTTTGCAGGCGGAGCGTTAACAGGCGTTCTGATCCATTCTCGCCTGGTTCAACCATTTTAGTTAGCGATTTTTTGACCGCAAAACCTACTCCGTGTTCTCTAGCTTTATTAAGATCTTTCCCTTGCCAATAAAATGTGTAGTCCTTCTCGCTCACCGTTCCAGAGCCCGCCAGGCGCGTTTCCTGAAGTGCAGCTATATCCACCTGAAGTCGTTTAAGCTCATCATTAATTATGGCTGTCTTCCTTACATCGTTTACATCCTGTAGGTTTTCGGATAGTCCAGTCAACATAGTCCGGACGTTCCAGCATCCCAATCTGAGAGTTTGCTTATTTCTATTTTTTCGATAATTGCTTGGTGCAAAATTTTATGTCCACAGTTCGGGTTTGACCCTAATCCCCATGCACCCAATGGGGAAAGCAGACAGTGGCGGGACAACACCTTATTGACTGGGGGCTGCCCAGCTTGAAGCGGGCGGTAGCTGTCCAGTGAGATCCTAGAACCTCTCCCACTGTCGGAAGTAGCCCCTGGCGCCATGCCCTACGCCAATTGGGCAAAAAGCTTATAACCGGTAACTGCTACTTCCCGTGTTTTGCCGACACCTATAGGGTGAAGCTGGAGTGTCCTCTCCAGGGCGCGAGCTTGGGCACAGTTATATGGAGATCAAGCTGTTGCACACATATAACGATCCGATTAACAAGTATACACCAAATAAAAGCTGAAATACTTGTGTCTAGTAATGTGTAGAGGAAAATCAACACAGGATAGACTGGTTGGTTTTTTTTTAAGTCACGGATGGGTAAACACAAATAAATTATAAGGAAATCTGAGACGTTGAGTATTAAATAAATGAATATAGGTAAGTAACACAGACAGAAACCTATCACCTATATGTCTTTTCGGTTGTCCTTATTCCTTCTGTCTAACTGGTGTCTGTTATTTATTTATCTCCAAGAATGTCCACAAAGTTAAAACACTTCAAAGAATGTTTAAGAAATGACAACGAAGAACACATATTAGAATCTCAGTTCCTACGAAGAAAACTTGCCAAAGTTACAACAACTCACTCAAGCCAAGAGATGTGCGACTTGAAGTACAAATAGAAACAACAGATTACGTTACCTGCCTTCATGTTAACATATACACAAGTATTAAAACACTTTCAAGAATATTTAAGAAGTGATAGAGAAAAACAAATATTGCAACTTCAGTTCCTACGATGAATACGTACTAACGTTTAAACAACTCGCTAAAGTAGACCCAAAAATAATAAACAAAAGATTATGTTAACTGTCTTACTGTTAACATAAAAACATGCTACCGTTAAAACACTTTCAAAAACGTTAAAGAAGTCAGAACGAAGGACAATATCTGAATCTCAGTTCCGACGACGAAAACTTACCAAAATTAACAATAACTCACTCAAATCAAGAGATGTGCAACCCGAAGTGCAAGCAGAAACAAGGGATTATGTTAGCTGCAGTAATGTTAACATACACACATCCTGTCGTGAGAGCACACCAACATAAACAGCAAAAGCACGCGCGGTAAATGACCTTGTGTGTTCCCGCAATCAAGTTTACAGAAGAACCTAAATACTTTTAGCTGCAGCACTATTACCGCGTATCTAGCGCGCGCCGTGGCAACTCGAGTAAACACGTGCCTCTGTGATTTCTGGAAATGTGGCCTTGTCACTGGAGAGTTGTACTCACAAATAACTGCACACGCTCATACAGCGCCTGGGACGGCAGATATCAGACCGGTAGAACATTCGGGCAGTTAATTATCTACTAGTTAATAAAAGGGTAGGTTACCGCGTAATAACTAATTGGGTGAAAAAATAAAGACAGAGTCGATAATAAATAAGAAGTGAGTTTAGAAGAATGAACATTTTCAGATTATCGTTGCCTAACTCTTTTTTCCCCCGCGCTATTCATGTTTCCTTCTTCCTTACAACCAACTGTGGACGCCAATGACAAGGGTGTAGTGTAGAAAGACGAAGGAACAAAACTCTGGAAGCTTGCGTTAGTAGGGTAAACCCTACACAGGAGCATATGTCACGGGATGTGCTCACAGCACGCAGTGGCATTCTGCACGGTGGAAAACAGAAACACCGCAGATAAAGAGGGCACGTAATTTTGGAAGGGGGGAGGGCGGTATTCTTACAAGGTAAGGAAGGTAAAAACCTGTTAAATGTGACGTCAGAACCGTGGTTGTTCTAATAAGTGTTTTGTTTTCCTTTCAAGATATTTGATACCGCCCTGTACAGACGCAAGTGATCTGTCAGCAGACAAACAGGAATACTGCTACCTCAAGTGTGCCCTAGGAGGCGACTGATATGGGATCTTGCACGGCGCTGACAACATCATATGGTCAAACATATTGCTACAAAAACTACCGCTGTAAGAGCATATAGATGTTATGGTGTAGGTTTCCTGTAAGGGGAGGAGCTGTAAAGGTGGCTCTATGGGCAGCAAAGGGGAAAGGATGATGATGATGATTCTATTGTCCCATGTAGTTGTTGCCAGGATACAAAGATGATGATGATGATTCTATTGTCCCATGTAGTTGTTGCCAGGATACAAAGATGATGATGATGATTCTATTGTCCCATGTAGTTGTTGCCAGGATACAAAGATGATGATGATGATTCTATTGTCCCATGTAGTTGTTGCCAGGATACAAAGATGATGATGATGATTCCATTGTCCCATGTAGTTGTTGCCAGGATACAAAGATGATGATGATGATTCTATTGTCCTGTGTAGTTGTTGCCAGGATACAAAGATGATGATGATGATTCTATTGTCCCATGTAGTTGTTGCCAGGATACAAAGATGATGATGATGATTCTATTGTCCCATGTAGTTGTTGCCAGGATACAAAGATGATGATGATGATGATTCTATAGTCCCGTGTAGTTGTTGCCAGGATATGATGATGATGACTCTATTGTCCCATGTAGTTGTTGCCAAGGATACAAAGATGATGATGATGATTCTATTGTCCTGTGTAGTTGTTGCCAGGATACAAAGATTAAGATGATGATTCTATTGTCCCGTGTAGTTGTTGCCAGGATACAAAGATGATGATGATGATTCTATTGTCCCACGTAGTTGTTGCCAGGATACAAAGATGATGATGATGATTCTATTGTCCTGTGTAGTTGTTGCCAGGATACAAAGATGATGATTCTATTGTCCCATGTAGTTGTTGCCAGGATACAAAGATGATGATTCTATTGTCCCATGTAGTTGTTGCCAGGATACAAAGATGATGATTCTATTGTCCCGTGTAGTTGTTGCCAGAATACAAAGATGATGATTCTATTGTCCCATGTAGTTGCTGCCAGAATACAAAGATGATGATTCTATTGTCCCATGTAGTTGTTGCCAGGATACAAAGATGATGATTCTATTGTCCCATGTAGTTGTTGCCAGGATACAAAGATGATGATTCTATTGTCCTGTGCAGTTGTTGCCAGGATACAAAGATGATGATGATGATTCTATTGTCCCATGTAGTTGTTGCCAGGATACAAAGATGATGATTCTATTGTCACATGTAGTTGTTGCCAGGATACAAAGATGATGACGATGATTATATTATCACATGTAGTTGTTGCCAGGATACAAAGATTATGATGATGATTCTATTGTCCCGTGTAGTTGTTGCCAGGATACAAAGATGATGATTCTATTGTCACATGTATTTGTTGCCAGGATACACAGATGATGATTCTATTGTCCCATGTAGTTGTTGCCAGGATACAAAAATGATGATGATGATTCTATTGTCCTGTGTAGTTGTTGCCAGGATACAAAGATGATGATTCTATTGTCCTGTGTAGTTGTTGCCAGGATACAAAGATGATGATTCTATTGTCACATGTAGTTGTTGCCAGGATACAAAGATGATGATGATCATTCTATTGTCCCGTGTAGTTGTTGCCAGGATACAAAGATGATGATTCTATTGTCACGTGTAGTTGTTGCCAGGATACATAGAAAGAAGAGGGCTGCTGTGTTCTTTTAGATGACGTAAGAGACAACAAATGATGACGTTGTACACATGGCTGACAACCAATCATATAACAGAAATGTCTACACAGACCACCACTACAAGACCATGTGACCTCTGACGTAAGGGGGGCCAGTGCATTGGTGGCTCAGTGCCCCATAAGAAGCAGCATGGAAAAGCTTGACTGAATGAATGTCACTATAATGTTGCTGTATGTCTATGTTCACAATATAAGCTTGACTGAATGAATGTCATTATAATGTTGCTGTATGTCTATGTTCACAATATAAGCTTGACTGAATGAATGTCACTATAATGTTGCTGTATGTCTATGTTCACAATATAAGCTTGACTGAATGAATGTCATTATAATGTTGCTGTATGTCTATGTTCACAATATAAGCTTGACTGAATGAATGTCACTATAATGTTGCTGTATGTCTATGTTCACAATATAAGATAGACTGAATGAATTCACTATAATGTTGCTGAATGTCTATGTTCACAATATAAGCTTGACTGAATGAATGTCACTATAATGTTGCTGTATGTCTATGTTCACAATATAAGCTTGACTGAATGAATTCACTATAATGTTGCTGTATGTCTATGTTCACAATATAAACTTGATGCAGCGACAGTGTGGCAGACAATAGAATGATTATGTTTAATGTGTATCTGTTATTTAAGACGTCATCTTGCTTTGGATTATATCGTGACAACAGGAAAGACTGACACGAAAAACAGACAGAGGACAACAAAGAAAAAAGATACTGGGCAGTTTGGCATCGAGGCATGGAAAGACAGAAAGATATACAGACATACAGACGAGCAGATACCGATAGACAGAAAGAAAGCCCCCTTTCTAACTACGCCACTGGATACAACGACAAAGACGATAAGAAATCATTATACAGGTACTTCGGTGATATGGAATAACAGAAGTCCGAGAAGAGGATAACCTTATATCTGACAAAACAGATGATAGGGGTCACAATATAATCAATGGCGCTAGTGATAACCGTACTTCGAAGAATAACATGAATAAATTAACGAGCATTTGTTGTGACAAGTACGGTAAGACAGAAATCTTCTACGTCACAGAAACGACTTGAACACAGAGCTTTTACTTTGAGCTCACGAACAACTTGCACCACAGTATGCTTCCACACTCACACACCTGTAATTACTACAACATTATATATATATATATATATAGACACACACACACATATACACACGAGCAAACCCTCACACACGTGTATAAACACTGCCGCATGCTCCGATATTCGCTATTTATTTTGTGGTGCTGGAAAAGTGTGGCGGATAATCGCGCATTTATATTTGTGCGAGTTGGTCGTAATGGTTTATGTTGAGTAAAGGTGATGTTTACGAATGCATGTGTGTTAGCCCGTGTGTGCTTTGAATGTCCAAGTGTGTATGTTATGAGTGCCGGTTTGTGTTTCTTCATGTATTGAAGTACGGAGCAGCTGTAATAAATAATTAACAAAAATATGTACATCGTAGGCAATAGATGAGGGGGAGAAAAAGAAAATAGACAACAGAAAAGTACCAGTACAAGGAAAAAGCACTCTGGAAATTCGACCCAGCAGTTTTTACTGTGATTACTTTGCGTTCTTTTATCTTTCTGTCAATTATATTATTTTTCATTAGTACTTATACACCTATTGTTTTCTGTTGTTGTTGTTATTGTTCCTGTGTTACATCTTCAATCCAACCTGCAAGTCTGAAAGGAAGAGCTGGAGAAGAGAGGGATGGTCATCAGCAGCTCTAAAGCAAAAGCCATGGTGATATCACGAGAGGAAAGAAGGCATCAGATTAAGCTGGGAGAACAGGTCCTGGAGCAGGTCAACCACTTTAAATACCTCGGAGCTGTAATAGACCGGAAGGGAGGAATCAAACAAAAGTTGGCTCCCGAAGAGCAGCGGCCGGGAGATCTTTTCAGGCCATAAATCGAGGATTCCTCAGCAAAAGAAAAGTTGGCAAGAAAACAAAGATGGTTGTATACCACTCCACCTATGTCCCAGTCTCAACGTATGGATGCGAATCATGGGCAATGAATAAACCCACAAAAGCCAGCTCCAAACCAGGTGATTGAAGTAACAAGAAGAGACATGGTCCGCAACCAGACGATACGTCAAGGCCTAAAAACCCAACACCTGCAGACCCAAGTAGAACAGTCCCAACTGAGATGCTAAGATGGTTTGGCCATGTCTGTAGAATGGGAGAAGATCGGCTACCACGACAAACATTGGAAACTAAGAGCCAGGGATCCAGACCTCCAGGACGACCCAGAGTCCGCTGGGGGGACAACATTAGACAATCTTTGAAGGACCGAGGACTAGAATGGAACCAGGCCAGAAGGAAGACAGCCGACAGGATAGTCTGGCGCTCTCTCTTCCAAACCTCTACACCTCACGGTAGAAGGAGAATGACTAAGTAAGTAAGTTGTGTTTTGTTTTGTCTGTTTGGTTTTTTAGCATTTAAGTGGACGTTCCACTTTGTCATCCATTCTGAGACCATATTTATTTCAACGTTTAGTTCTTTACATAGGTTCCAGGTGTTTTTTTTCCTATCCTCTGATGCTGCATCACCTGCAGATTGTGACAGTTTGTTTCATACGCCTAGGTCATTAACCATTTTAGAACAAAGAAAAAATCAAAGGTATTGTAGGAACAAAGAGAAAGGAAAAGAGCAAAGGTATTGTAGGAACAAAGAGAAAAGAAAAGATCAAAGGTATTGTAGGAACAAAGAGAAAGGAAAAGATCAAAGGTATTGTAGGAACAAAAAGTAAGGACAAAATCAATGGTAACTCAGGAATAAAGAGAAGCGAAAAGATCAAGTGTAACTTAAGAGCAAAGACGTCAGGTGTAACACTGGAACAAAGGTGTCAAGTGTAACACTGGAACAAACGCGTCAAGTGTAACATTGAAACAAAGAGGTCAAGTGTAACACCGGAACAAAGACGTCACATGTAACACAGGAACAAAAGACGTCAAGCTCAACACGGAACAAAGACGTCAAGTGTGGCACAGGAACAAAGACACCAAGCACAACACAGGAACAAAGACGTCAATTATAACACAGGAACAAAGATGTCAAGTGTAACACAGGAACAAAGACATCAAGTGCATGGTAGGAACGGCACCAGGCAACCCCAATTAACCAACAGCATTAGGTGTGTAACCTCCACATGGAAGCAATTAGGAATAAAGGTGACTGTGGAAGAAGGGGATTGAAGGCGTAGCATTTTGTGGATGAGAAACCAAATAATTCATAATAATATAAAACATGGCCAGGAGAACTAATATAAAACATGGCCAGGAGAACTAATATAAAACATGGCCAGGAGAACTAATATAAAACATGACCAGAAGTAATATAAAACATGGCCTGGAGAACTAATATAAAACATGGCCAGGAGACATAATATGAAACATGGCCAGGAGAAGTAGCATAAAACATGGCCAGGAGAACTAATATAAAACATAGCCAGGAGACATAATGTGATACATGGCCAGGAGAAGTAGCATAAAACATGGCCAGGAGAACTAATATAAAACATGGCCAGGAGAAGTAGCATAAAACATGGCCAGGAGAACTAATATAAAACATAGCCAGGAGAACTAATATAAAACATGACCAGAAGTAATATAAAACATGGCCAGGAGAACTAATATAAAACATGGCCAGGAGACGTAATGTGAAACATGGCCAGGAGAAGAAGAATGAAACATGACCAGAAGTAACATAAAACATAGCCAAATGAACTAGTATAAAACATGGCCAGGAGACGTAATGTGAAACATAGCCAGGAGAAGTAACATAAAACATGACCAGAAGTAACATAAAACATAGCCAAATGAACTAATAAAAAACATGGCCAGGAGAAGTAACATAAAACATGACCAGAAGTAACATAAAACATGACCAGAAGTAACATAAAACATGGCCAGAAGTAACATAAAACATGGCCAGAAGTAACATAAAACATGACCAGAAGTAACATAAAACATGGCCAGAAGTAACATAAAACATGACCAGAAGTAACATAAAACATGACCAGAAGTAACATAAAACATGGCCAGAAGTAACATAAAACATGGCCAGAAGTAACATAAAACATGACCAGAAGTAACATAAAACATGGCCAGAAGTAACATAAAACATGACCAGAAGTAACATAAAACATGGCCAGGAGAAGTAACATAAAACATGACCAGAAGTAACATAAAACATGACCAGAAGTAACATAAAACATGACCAGAAGTAACATAAAACATGACCAGAAGTAACATAAAACATGACCAGAAGTAACATAAAACATGACCAGAAGTAACATAAAACATGGCCAGGAGAAGTAACATAAAACATGACCAGAAGTAACATAAAACATGACCAGAAGTAACATAAAACATAACATAAAACATGATAACATAAAACATGACCAGAAGTAACATAAAACATGACCAGAAGTAACATAAAACATGACCAGAAGTAACATAAAACATGATCAGAAGTAACATAAAACATGGCCAGGAGAAGTAATGTCAAACATAGCCAGGAGAAGTAACATAAAACATGACCAGAAGTAACATAAAACATAGCCAAATGAACTAATATAAAACATGACCAGGAGAACTGACATAAAAATGCCAGGAGAAGTATCATAAAATATGGCCAGGAGAAGTAACAAAAAACATGGTCAGGAGAAGTAATGTACAAAATGGCCAGAAGAGATATAATGTAAAACATTGACAGGAGAAGTAATGTACAAATTGGCCAGAAGAGATATAACGTAAAACATTGCCAGGAGAAGTAACAGAATACATAGCCAGGATAAATAACTGAAAACATGGTTAGTAGAATTAACAAATTACATGGCCAGGAGAAGTAACATAACAGATGATCAGGAGAAGTAACATAAAAGATGATCAGGAGAAGTAACATAAAAGATGATCAGGAGAAGTAGCATAAAACATGACCAGGAGATGTAACATAAAACATGGCCAGGAAAGTAGTGTAATACATGGCCAGTGTTGTGCTTAGAAAGGTTTTAAAGTTATGTAAGGTCCCGCCTGAGTATAGGGGATGGTGATAATACATGAGAAGTAAGGTGTAAGAAATAGAGTTTCACGAGTGAATAGTTTAAGGAGAAGATCTGTCTCTGGACAGAGTAGTTTCTCTAGTCCAGCTTATCTATACGACTATAATTTAGTATAAGACAATCTTGCACCTCCTTATATTGAGAAATATAAGTTACCTAAACACTCACACACACACAGCTATGTGACAACAAGACACACAAACGTGAAACTATGGTAAATTTGGGTATGGGTCTGACCAACACACACAGTTTAGTTCTTTTGTTGTTTATTATCATTAAACTTTACAACATCGAATATCTAAAAGAGAAAGATCAAATAAAATCAGAATTACATGCATAGAAAAAAACTAACAGAATACCTGTGCCCTCCCCTCCTTGAGAAGAAAAGAACCCAACAAGTTAATAACCCCAAAGGTTAAAGGTTTAGCACTAGGTTACAGTATAGACAGTAAAGAAAGAACACAGTTCCCACTAAACGTTATCCAATAAAATTAAACAATAGTCAAACAGAGTGCAGATGATACAATGTTTCCTGTACTAAAGAAAATATTTCACTCTCTCTCTGTCATACGTGGCCACACAATCTCGCTTCTTACCCTATTCTTGGTGAAACAATCTGTTGGACGTAAAAATCCATGAATATGTATATAAGGTCTAGAGTAATTATCCTCCGAATTGGGCCCGAGTCCCTCCTTTGCAATAATTAAATTTTATAAGGGGAACGCCAAATTTTGTGGGTGATTTCCTGGATAAACAATATCACCTTGAATAGTTAGTGCCGAGACTCTCTCAGATCTGGTGTTCACCGTAAACAATAGGAAAACATCTGATTGCTAAACTGTTAATTATTGTTAATTGATGATGGTGGTAAATCCTATCGGCTGTCTCTGTGGTGAGTGCCGATTTTGAAACAGCGTAACTTGCTGGATAAATCCGATGAAAACGATTGTCAAATGTCGGGAAAAATGATATATATTTTACACCTCAGTGGGCTGATAAAATTGCATAAATAATTTCTGGTGTTTATAGTCCAGTTAATTTACTATTAAAATGTCAGTTAGTCTCTGTGGCCGGTCCTGTTCACAACTGAACTTGGAGACACGTAAGCTAGATGAAGACAACTTTAATTCAATCAGTAAATGGAGAAAAGGCCACCATAGACCACAATGGAACCAAATATAGACCAAATAAAGCCTAATAAAAAAACCGCTGGTCGCCGTTGATCAGGTCATGCCTAAGGATAGAGGAACATTATGAAAAATTTCTGCTAATAAAACATCTACATATAAGCACACGGTGTCTCTAGCCTATTCCTATCTGGTCAGTTATTATTTAATTATCCATACGCGCACTTTAACAAATATCGCCTGTCGTTAAATAGTTATTAGAGGGTCGGCGTCGGTTTAATAAGTCGTATGATGTTTAAACAACAGTCACTTACAAAATTACACACAATGAAATATAACGTGAAATCTATTCTGTCAATTATCAGTCACCTAGCATTTTAATTCAGTCAGCTAAACCGTATCTTTCTGTGTGATAAGTGGGTGGTAAAATTAACATTACAACTGAAACATCTGGAATAAAAATAGCTACGCGTTAATTAATTCACTAGTTCTAACACCTAGAAAAATCACAGTGAATTTAAGATGATAAAACTTTTAACACTTTAATACGCTTAAGCACAAATTTATATATTACCAGAAATACAGAAATGAAATCCCCACGAACTATTAACACATCTATTCACAATGGTTCTAGCTAACGTGTTTAGACTCTCCGAAAAATTCTGTACGACAACTGATAACAGATTTTGGAAAGATGCAGTTTATATACCATCATGCTATGATGATCTCTAGAGGGTGTTAATTTTCACACTCTGTTTTCCTAGCAGAGAAATCTGAAACTACGTTTCCCAGATAAAAGGTATTACGGTGGTTCTGTTCGGCATTGCTAACCGACAACAGAGGCCTACCGTGTAGCGAGCTTCCGTCCAAGATTTTCCCTGTTTCTCAAGATCCCAGAGTTATCTTTTCCCTTTATGTACGAACATCAAAGGATTAGCTCCCCTTATAGAGAATCTTCAAAGGCCGTTACTCTTCCACGTGTTTTCCACATGCGGGCTGTCAGTTATCATAATATTGACAGATCAGCTCGCGTGAGAAACTTGCGTAAATGAACGTGGTTCGCCCCCTGCTATGAACGACAGGTTGCGAAAGTTGGTAAACAAACTCGTTTGTTATGGTCAAGTAAAAAGAGGCGTGGATTAAAAGGTGAGTCAGACAGGCAGAGAAATGCGTGACTTTGTTAGCGAATCTTAGGATGCTAATGGGAAAGCAAAGGCTGTCAGATGCTGTAGGCTAGATTTCCATTATACGTCACAGCTAGGAAAAGTAAAATAAAACACGACCAGGAGACATAAAACAAAACATGGCCAGAGAAGTAATATAAAACATGGCCAGAAGAAATAATATAAAACATGGCCAGAAGAAATAATATAAAACATGGCCAGGAGAACTAACATAAAACATGGTCAGTACAAGAAACACTAGACAACTGACCTGTCTGATTTAGATTTAGGTGTAAAGAAGTCATCATCATCATCATCACCTCTATCATCACCAAAGAAACTGCTAGTGTGGGAAGAAATGCTTCCAGAATTCTTGGCTTCCTCTGCTGATTTCTGTGCAGCCGACACAGTTGTGGAGGCAGGTGGTGCTATGTTACTTTGAGAATTTGTCTTGTCCTCAGACCAACTCTCTTTGTCGTCCTGTAGGAAGAATTACATATGACAGTACACACATTATGATGATGAGCTGGATGATATGAAACAATAAGAACAGATGAAACAAGATGTCAGAATGAATGAGCATTTGTATAAAGAAAGTGACAATTAACAACACAAAAAATGTGAAGGAAAAACTGGAAAAAAAGAGAAGATATTATACAAGGTATACGATTCACAATGGAAGTGGTAGAGAAACAGTCTGGTACTGAAATGAGGGACAAAGGTTATTACAGAAGGTAATCATTACACAAAGTTGATAGAGGAGAAACGTAATAGAAAAATGTTCTCTTAACTCTTTGACTCCACAGCAACGCTCTGAGCGTTGCAAAATTCAACACGCCGTGCCCCAGCAACGCTCAGAGCGTGGTTTTTAGTTTATCACGAATAAACCCTAAAAATCGTCCGCTTAATGCAGTTCATATATTAAAACTCGTAGAATAACTTCCGTGTCACGTAGCGTTTAAAGGATAAGAGAATTATTTAGAGGAAATAATAGATCTGATGTGGAAGATTTGGCTCAAGGAATCCCTGCTGGGTTTCCCACTTCCGAAGGGTGACGAAGAGGGTAAATTCTCCTAACTCGACAGGTCTGGAAAAGATTGTAAGGAGATATTTGGTCTCTCGCTACCGTCGTCCCCTTCTCAGTTATCTATTATTATTATTCTTTAAATTATATTATATTTTACGAGCCCCCCCTCCCTTATAAAGGAAGATAAACATAGACAATATTCAACATCTAATGGAAGGAACAAAGCGTGGGGTACAGTATATACACCCAATTGGTTTATTGCAATAAAGTGAATAGATGGTGAATGATAGTATTGTCGATGGAATTAGTGTCTGCTGTATGTATTATGTGTCTCACAATTCACGTGTTTTTCATCATGGATGACTAAACTTTGTGGCATTGATTAGGGGAGTTTCCTTTGTCGTGGACTTAGCTTTTCAGCCCCCGGCTGATAGTGAAGTGTGGTTAGTTCTCCGGTCTCCTGACGTTGCCCCGGTAGGTCTTGAATGGTTCGGATTTGCCTTCTCTGTGCTCGACTCCGTATTCTGCGCTGAGATTGGACTGTCGTGCAAGGCTCCACCATAGACTACTCAAAGATGGACGCTAACCCGCAATTAGACACGTGGCTTCAGTGCTTTTAATGCGAGAATTCGCCGATAATTGGGTTAGACCTAGCTGTCTCAAGGGTTCCGGGCAAGTGAAGATTGCTCGTGTTTGGCGCACTTTTAGCGGGACATTTCCGCTTGGACACGTGATCCATAGCGTGCATCATGTGACATTAGCGTCAAATAAACGCTCCAATCAATAGCGTTAAAAGTCACGTGGGGTCTTCCTAAAGTGGCATAAACTGGTTTTATCAGCTTAAGCAGTCTTAAATTAAAACAGGTTCCTAGCTACCGAGGTCATTGGTCAACAATGACGTCGTATCTAAAAATAGCGAGGAGAAAATACTGAATGCTAGGAGAATTTCCGCCAGTGACAATTCCCGGGACTTTGCGATCATGCATTGAGGATGAGAAAAAAAAACGATGTCACGTAAATAATAAAAAAAATGAAGAGAAGATTGGGCAAGTTGTCACACAAGCCCCTCCTCAAGTTTGACGTTCCGTCCAACTCCTCTTGTCCTGTCTTCCTCTTCTTTTCCAGTTTCTCATATCTCCTCGGTTGCGTCCGGATGTCTGCTCAAAAAATCTGCCCCTACGTTGTTCTTCCCAGGTATGTATTCTATGTGAAATGAATATGGCTGCAACAGTAGTGACCATCTCATAAGCCGGGCATTAAGGTTCTTCGACGCTGCAAGAAATATCAACGGTTGGTGATCACACTGCACCGTGAACTTTTTCCCGTATAAATATGGTTGAAACTTCTGCACAGCCCATATTAGCGACAGACATTCTCGTTCGATGGTAGAGTAGTTCTGTTCAGCAGGGTTCAATTTCCTACTAGCATATGCGATGGGGAATAGAGTTGCAGAAGGTCTATCACTAGGCTGCAGGAGAGTGGCTCCTATCCCTATATTGCTAGCATCTGTTCGCAGCGTAAAGTTCAGAGTTAAGTCAGGCAGTCGCAGAATTGGCCTAGCTGTGAGTTTCTCCTTCAGCAGCGTGTAGGCATTTTCGCACTCCGCTGTCCAGGTTACTTTGTCCGGGTTCCCATTCTTGGTTAATGCGGTCAATGGCGCACTCAGGGTATTAAAATCTTTAATATATCTCTGGTAGAAGCCACATAGAGACACAAATGACCTTACATCCTTTTTAGTCTGGGGTCGTGGGGCCCGCTGTAACTTCTCAATATTACGCGCATCTGGGAACATGCATCCATGCGAGATAGTGTGTCCCAGGAATTCTAGTTGCTCGCAGGCAATTTGACATTTTGTAGGGCGAGCGGTGAGTCCTGTTTCTCTAAGTCTTTCGAAGAGTAGGGAAACTGCGTCCAGGTGCTCCTCAAAGGTGTTCGTGGCAATAAGTATGTCGTCCATGAAATTACTTATCCCAGGGTGGTTCAGGGGTTCCAGTAGCTTCCTCATCATACGAGTAAAGACGCTTGGGGCGTTGCTTAGCCCAAATGGCAATACATTAAACTCGTAATGGCCTTCAGAAGTACTAAATGCTAACATATGTCGAATTTCCTCTTTTACCGGGATCTGGTAGTACCCTTTGCTAAGGTCTATCTTCGAAAAGTATCGTGCTCTACTCAGCTTGGTGAAAAGCTGATTCTGATCCGGTAAGGGCTCCGCTTGAAATTCCGTTACAGCGTTGAGCCTTCGGTAGTCTATGCAGAGGCGATGTTCTCCTGTGGATTTTCTAAGCAACACTACACTCGCACTATAAGGCGACTCTGATTTTGAGATAATATTTTCCTTAAGCAGGTACTCGATTTCCTCACTCAATGCCTTTGCTTTAGCATAAGGAACAGGATAGTTCTTAACTCGTACCGGGGCGAGGTCTGTTAGCTTCATATCAAATTCTATCAGGTTGGTCATGCCAGGTTTATCCGTGAGTGTACTAGGGTGTTTTCTCAACAACTGTTGAACCCGTGCCTGCTGATCCTCCGTTAAAGTTGAACTAATCTGAACATCTTGATGAGTTTCGCACTGACGAAGAGGGTATTCACAGGAGGTCAGGGGTTCTGCCTCAGTTTCCGTCGCAATAGCCAGTGTCAGGAAATGTGCTGGTTCTGCACCTGGTCTTTCATAATATCGCTTCAGCAGGTTTATGTGGTAAATTTTCTGCTTCCCCTTTATGGCAATCTTGTAATTGGTGCGCGACATTTTCTCAACAATTTTATATGGACCTCTCCACCCGATTTGCAATTTATTATTGCTACTGGGCAGGAGTAATAATACCTGTTCTCCTACTTCTAGCTCCCTATCCTTCGCAGTGCGGTTGTAGTAACGCGCATGTTTACGACGGGCACGGCGTACATTTTCCTTTGCCAGTTCCCATCCTGTTTTAAGGCGTTGGGTCAACTCCTTCACGTATTGGGATGCAGAGGTGACCGTCTCATCAGCTTTATCATCTGTCCAAGTACGTAACAGTGCCTCTAAAGGTCCTTTTATAGGTCTACCAAACAGCAATGTGGCAGGAGGCATCCCAGTAGAATTGTGGGGTACTTCGCGGTAAGCAAATAGTGCTGCGGGTAAGTATTGATCCCAGCTCTCTGGTTTTTCCTGCGCAAGTTTCCGAAGGATGGAAATAAGGGTCCCGTTAAACCGCTCCACCTGGCCATTTGCCTGGGGGTGGTAGGGAGAGGTGTGGATATGTCGGGCCTGAAATATCCTAAACACTTCCTCGGTGAGTTTTCCTCGGAATTGGGAACCATTATCTGTCAGGATCTGTGACGGAAACCCTAGCCGAGTAAATATGGTGAGCAGAGCCTCAGCAACATGCTTAGAATCACAGGCGGGCATAGCAATTGCCTCTGCCCACATGGAGCAACAATCCACTAACGTGAGTATATAACTGTTTCTCTTTTTGCTACGAGTAAGTGGACCCACAATATCCACCGCTACTCGTTCGAAGGGTGTGCCCAAGATTGGCATTTCTCCCAGAGTGGCTGGGGCCGTCCAGTGTTTCGGCGCTGTCCTCTGGCACTGCGGGCATGATTTCACATATCTCTGGATATCGGCGTTGATACCTGGCCAATAATAATGACATGAAATACGCTGAATCGTGGCACTTATGCCCATGTGGCCACTAAACGGAAGGGCATGGCCCATTTCTAGGACCTGGGCTCGGTATGCTGATGGAACCACAAGTTGCCCATGTTCCTGTCCTCCATTTCCTGCTTTCCGATGCAACAGCCCATTTTTCTTGTAGAAGTCTCCCTTTTGGAGAGGAGTGTGCGCTCTCGGTAGTTTTTTGTAGCAGGGTGCTAGAGATTGATCCTCCGTTTGTGCCTTTTTTAATTCCTCAGGAAGGATGTTGGGTGGGGATTCCAACTCCGTATTCCGTTTGGCCTGTCCTCTAGTGGTGACAGCCGCCACAACCAGAGGGTGAATGGGTTCTCCCAAGAACACATACCTACACCCTAAGATCAAGGGATAAATAGGGTCGTCCAAGATCGCTGCACGGATTTCCCCAGTCACATATTTTGATTTGACCTTAATCTTGGCTATGGCCAAACGCATAGGTGCTGCACTTTTAGTAGGTCCTTGTATTTCTATAGTGTCTTCTGTCATCTGGTCAGGCTTGACTAGGGATGCACAGACAACTGCGTCGAATGCAAGGCCTGTATCATAAAGGCAGGTCACCTCTTGGTCATTTACGAGGACTGTCTCAACGACCGGGGGATGTCGGGGTTTGTCCAGAGGTTCTTCCGGTCCATTTCCCCTTGCGGCACTTTTACGTAAGCAGGCAGCATGATGAGGTGGGTTTTTCCGGTTGCACTCCTGCGTATTGTGGGTGATGGTTCTACAGTGCTTACACCATTTTTCCCCTTGCCTCTGCTGCTGGAAATTAGATCTCTGAGTAGTCTTGTAGTCTGGCTTGTCATGCTTTTTGCAGTTAGTATACGGTGGTTTCACTTGGGGGTCCATGTGTGACTGAGCTGTCTGTCTAGGTACGTAATCTGGTTGTTTCCGTCTGGGTGGTGGATTCTCTGATAGTGCTGCCTGATATCGTTCCGCTAACTGGACTATGGATTCTAAAGTGCTGGCCCCATTCTCTGTCAGGAATCTTCTCATGTCGGAAGTCATGGTGTCCTTCAGTTGTTCGATCATGACCATTTCCTTCAGGCCTTCCCAATCATGAGTAAAATTCCCTAGGGCACCCCACTTCTCCACGTAGGAATCCAGTCTCGCAGCAAACTGAGCAAAGTTCTCTCCGACTTCCCTCCTAGAGTTACGGAACCTCTTCCTATAGGCGTCAGCATGTAGCTCATAACGAACCAATAGTGCCTTTTTCAAAGAGTCGTAGTCATCCTGTAAACCTGGAGGAAGCTTGCTATACACGTCATAAGCAGTTCCTCTAAGCCCTTGCGACAGTTTCAGGTTCCATTTGCTCTTCTCCAAACCAAACGTGGTGGCAAACTTCTCAAATTTGTCGAGATACCTATCGATCGAGTCGGCTTGTTCCGAGAAAGCTTCAAATGGAAACGTCAAAGGTCCCAAAGTTGACATGAGTGAGGATGGCAAAGGTCCGGCCCCCTGCGTGCAAGGAAGGCATATCATCTGACCGTGGCGATAGGTTGCCTGAGGAGTAGATGCGTCGCACACCGGCTACTGGTTCAACTCTTTGAGCTTGTCCCTGCATCTCTAACTGCTTCATCTTCAATGCATGCTCGCGTTCATCTCTCTCGCTTCTTTCTCTAGCGTCTACAGCTTTTATCCTCTCATCTATTTCTGCTAACTTTATTCGCTCTTCTCTTTCAGCTTTCGCTGTTTCTCGAGCGTAATACTTATCAGTCTCGACACTGACATAATTTGCAAGGTCCACCCCACTATAACCTAGATCTCGACCGGCCTCCCCTAGTGCTGCCTTAAGCTTAACTATTTCAGCCATCTTTTGCAGTTAAAGTCCACACTGAGTAAGCTAGTGCTACCTTCCAATAGTATTTCTAGCAACAAGTAAATACTAATTATTTATCCGACTGCTGTAGAATGAAATTACTACAGTTATGGAGACTTAAGGTCTGTAATTCAATGAAATACAAAATCAAGAACTAACTTAATTAAACACAACATATATAAAGGGATTCACCAATCAATGCCTGAATTTCTAGAAAAAATGTTTTCTGTCTTTCTAGAGCTCACTGTGTGAAAATACATGTGTTAAAATGGTATACTGTAATGACTGAATGGATGATACTATCCCAGAGGTATGATAAAATACATAAGTTCAAATCCCGGACCGAGACACCAGTGTCACGTAGCGTTTAAAGGATAAGAGAATTATTTAGAGGAAATAATAGATCTGATGTGGAAGATTTGGCTCAAGGAATCCCTGCTGGGTTTTCCCACTTCCGAAGGGTGACGAAGAGGGTAAATTCTCCTAACTCGACAGGTCTGGAAAAGATTGTAAGGAGATATTTGGTCTCTCGCTACCGTCGTCCCCTTCTCAGTTATCTATTATTATTATTCTTTAAATTATATTATATTTTACGAGCCCCCCCTCCCTTATAAAGGAAGATAAACATAGACAATATTCAACATCTAATGGAAGGAACAAAGCGTGGGGTACAGTATATACACCCAATTGGTTTATTGCAATAAAGTGAATAGATGGTGAATGATAGTATTGTCGATGGAATTAGTGTCTGCTGTATGTATTATGTGTCTCACAATTCACGTGTTTTTCATCATGGATGACTAAACTTTGTGGCATTGATTAGGTGAGTTTCCTTTGTCGTGGACTTAGCTTTTCAGCCCCCGGCTGATAGTGAAGTGTGGTTAGTTCTCCGGTCTCCTGACGTTGCCCCGGTAGGTCTTGAATGGTTCGGATTTGCCTTCTCTGTGCTCGACTCCGTATTCTGCGCTGAGATTGGACTGTCGTGCAAGGCTCCACCATAGACTACTCAAAGATGGACGCTAACCCGCAATTAGACACGTGGCTTCAGTGCTTTTAATGCGAGAATTCGCCGATAATTGGGTTAGACCTAGCTGTCTCAAGGGTTCCGGGCAAGTGAAGATTGCTCGTGTTTGGCGCACTTTTAGCGGGACATTTCCGCTTGGACACGTGATCCATAGCGTGCATCATGTGACATTAGCGTCAAATAAACGCTCCAATCAATAGCGTTAAAAGTCACGTGGGGTCTTCCTAAAGTGGCATAAACTGGTTTTATCAGCTTAAGCAGTCTTAAATTAAAACAGGTTCCTAGCTACCGGGTCATTGGTCAACAATGACGTCGTATCTAAAAATAGCGAGGAGAAAATACTGAATGCTAGGAGAATTTCCGCCAGTGACAATTCCCGGGACTTTGCGATCATGCATTGAGGATGAGAAAAAAAACGATGTCACGTAAATAATAAAAAAAATGAAGAGAAGATTGGGCAAGTTGTCACATTCC
>JAMPIV010011691.1:0-40654 GCA_024509875.1 Oreohelix idahoensis | reverse complement strand
TTTTTTTGTGTTATGGATCAAAGAAGAAGAATATTCTTATGGAACACATTACACTACATATTGTGTTAGAGAATATCTTTTCATCGCACATGGAACATTAAGAACATATTCTCGTCGATTACTAACTAGTCTTAATGGAACAGGAACACTGAGTAAAATTGCATTTTACTTAAATAAATTAGTAATTAGTTATTTGTTTGTAATTAAGAACTATATTAATTAGAAGAAATCAATTTAAGCTACTTAATTAATTGTATCCAATTTTAGAAATCTCCTTAGCCCCCAAGATATTAGAGTGAGTCATGTTTACTGTCGAGCCTGGTTCTGTTTCGGTAACAATAGCTTGTTTTACGATAGTGAATTGTTAACTCACTGATCAACCCTCCGATCCAACCGACCGATTAACTCATGAACATCAGTTGGAAAGAATTCAAGACTAATCGACAAATAAGAGAAGACTCTAGGCAGAAATATGTCTCCGACTATATAAGGAAAAGACGATGGTCATATATCGGTCATGTCCTACGAATGCAAAACAACAGAAAGTACACATTAACTAACTTTCATAGTTGTAAATGTCTCTTTGTACTTATATTTACTTCTCATGGTACATGATCTTTCCACTTTTAGATAACTAGTCCACCTTACTAATGTTAGAAACATTAAGGGTGTTGCTTCTTAACGTGTTTAATTATGCTTTGTTGCACTTTGCATGTTTTCTTTTCATTTTTTTGTTTTTTGTTTTTTGATTCTCTTGTCATTGCTTATCATCATCGGTGCTATTCATTTTCATTTGAAATCATATGTTTGTTTTGAAAATTTAGTTGAATGTTTTTATCATCTTTTTTGGTTTTCAACTTTCTTTTACTTCGAATGTTACCACATCGTTCCAAAGTAGGTCGATTGTGGATGTGTGCTTTAATGCATACTTTCATTTAGTTATATTGATTTCCATTTAATATTCTTTTTCATAATATTGTATAACATTATGACTTTGATTTATGTTCATAGATATCGATGTAGTTTTTGACTCACCTCTCTTGGGTCTTCTTCTTCTTCTGTCCTTAGCCACCGACCGTCAAAGCAGTCAGTGGCCATTACGCCTAGTGGCGTCTTAGGGCAACAGCAGATAGGTTTTCTTTGCCATTGTTTCCCATCACGCCTAGTGGCGTCTTTAGGGCATTGGCAAATCAACCCATTTGCCGTTGTTTCCGTAATCGAAGTGTCTGGCAAACGGGTGATCAGCCCGTTGGTTACTTAGTTAAAAAAAAAATAATAGAATTAATTTTTTTAAGGGCCGGTGATAAGGGAGCTGTTGCGTACGTTTTTACCTAGGGGGTAGTCTTCGGTCCTGCCATTGTACGCACCAGTCTTGATATAGTTATATTATTTGTGCGTTCGATTTATTCACGCACCGACGTGCACAATGCAGAGTATGTGTTTCTCTTGGCGCACGGGTTAAGTAGTTTAGGGGTTATGACGTCAGGATCTGGTAGGGGGCAGGACGGACCCTATGTCCGTGTGATATTTCGTTAATCGTGGCAAGTCTGTGGAAGCCATTCTTTTGTTGGAATATTGGTCTTCATGTCGAAGCCAATATTGGGAGTAACATGTAAGTTGTCGCCCCCTTCGTATTCTTATGATTAGTATATTGAAACCTGAAGTTTAAGGCTACTCCTTGATAAAGTCTAGCGGGAATACATATTGTTATGTTATTCCTAGAATGGACCAACGGAGCTGTTAGCCTCTGTTATCTATCGTAGAAGGAGAATTCCTACGAGGGAACAAAGTTATTGAATTGTATTATTCATATTAAAATGCCGTTATGCCAATACCAAAGTCGTGGCATGAGTTTGTGGAGAGGTTAGTTAAAACCCAAATACTAACCAAGATGTATCTTCATGTATACACCATTGATATTATATTGAACATACGTTGTAAGGAATGAAGTCTTGGATCAAGACAGTCTTTTGTTGGATGAATGCGGGATTCAGTGGTATGGGAATACGTACTTAGTTGGATGTCCTCAGACAAGGTCAACGGACATTTATATCTTACTGTTTCAAACATAACATGAACATTTTGGGATTCTCATTACGTGAATGTAAGGAAGATGTTTGCAAGGGATCTGCCGCAATACCTAACCGCCATCATAGATGTACATAATTTTCGTCAGAGTATCATTACTATGCATCCATGTTGATTGTCTCCGTCAAGAACATTGTCTCGTATTGTTGAACGTATTCCGTCAATAAATAATGTTAAACTGTACCACCCGCCTTACAGTTTGCTTCAGTTCACAGCAGGCCTTGGTTGACATGCCTGAAGTTATGCATCGTTACCTGTTGAGCTAATTTTGACAGTTTATTTGAATTCGCGTCTTATCAGCACGATCTTACAGTCATCTGTAGAGACCCAGAAGAAACCGTCTAACACCCACTCATCTTACATTCCATTTTAGATATATACAGACTATGAAGAAATGCATTTTATCACTCGTTGGCCAGATTTGTTAGATTTTCCCCTGGATTTTCATATATATATTTGCAGTGAATTCTATTCTGTGCAAAACGGTAAAATATAATTGTGTAAAGTGATCAGTGGTCTAGTTCATTCATTCTATTTCACTGGATTTTGTGTTAATTTAAATCTATTAAATTAAACCATCTCAATAGTTCCAGTTGTAGATGTAATGATATATCTATTATATTATTTCAAAAGATAATAGATGCTTAAATGCTTAAATTAACTTTTAAAAGTCGCGAAGGAAGTTATATCTAATTGAGTTAAGTCATATATATAGATGTGTGTTTTAACCATTTAAACTCGCGAAGTGTCTTCTTAAATATATAATTAAATACGCGAGAGTATATTATAGTCTTAACGGGAAATTCATCGCGCTTTAGAATGTTATTTGATTTTTCGGTATATTACATGTTTTTTTCTTTCATACAGAGTGATCGTAACCTGCGATCCCAGCAATAAAGAAATCATCTTAAAACTTCCAGACATATTGATAAAACATTTTAAATTTAATCTTGTGGCGGTCCGATGCGGCCTAGCTATCATAATTACATGAAAGAAAGCCTACCCAACAATATTTAAAAAGAAACCATCAAATTAAATTACAATCTGTAAGATAAACTGGAAGATGAACAGTGCCAGTAGTGATATTTTATTTACTGCCCTACTGTGAGAGAGTACATATTAACCTGAACTGTGACTGGGACTAGTTTTTCCTCACTAGATTTAAAACCTATCGGTCAGTTGCTATCATAACGCCTTGAAAGAATTTTACCTCCATCAGCGAAATTAAAGAGACCCCTCCATCCTCACCCCTGTGTTGAATTGTGTCAGTGCCATCTCATAGACTCCTTTTTATATAATAAAACACAAGAACTCTTAGGCTTCAAGTCCGGCGATAAGTGGGAATATTTGCTATCAGCAAACCTCGCTACATCTGGGGCGGGACATCGAAGTACCAGACACTTTCATATGTCAAGAGTGTAATTGCTGTTTATATAATTCTATGGATTGTCTGATGCTGCAATCGGTAAGTGTGTGTGAGTATATGAGTGTGGATCCTCACGCGCGTGCATGAATGACAGGAGATTTAAATTTTGCAAACCATTTGTTAACTTGCCTACCGGGTAATACATTTTCTGTATACCCTGCATTGTTCCTTTAGGTGGGATATTTTGTTAACTCTGTTAACCCCCCCCCCCCCACCCTTTTTTTCATTTTCTTAGTAAAGGGAAGAACAATTGGGAATAACAGGATTTTTGTCTACCACCCAAGTAGTATGTCGTGGAGGAACCAGGTCATTTTCAGGCAGAGCGCAGGCGGGGCATGACTTTTATATAAGGAAAAACGGTTAGTATTCAGGCGGAGCGCAGGAGGAGCGCAGGAGGCGCGTGACTGTTATATAGAGATATATATATTAGGCGGGGTGTCGAGCAGCTGGCGTCCTGGTAGGTTGAGTGTTGTGTATCACAATATATATTTTACAACATTTAGTTATATATTACACCAGTTATACGATAAATTTAGACATACAATAAAAAGACGATATTTATGTTACAACATTTATTCATATATCACAACAGAAAGACGATATATTTAGACAACAGTTAGATATATATTACAACAGATATATAGACATGGGTAACAAAGATGTTAGTTAATATATTTTATTTTATATTCAATCGTGTTTTATAGTAAGCAAACATATAGGGTCAAATAGCAGTAACAAACAGGAGCATGTGTGTACATTATTTTTTTTAACACATATGAGTATACATTGTGCAGTATTTTTTTATATATTATATATTATATATATATATATATATATATATATATATATATATATATATATATATATATATATATATATATATATATATATATTGGAAGACGGGAGGTGTGTATATGGTAACAGATAGGATCACAGATTTGGTGTGTTCTGTATACAATATTTACATAACAAAGGGGTTATAATAAATATATCACCGGGGGTACAGCTGCAGACCAGACCTTGTGGGGTGTCGTCACATTGTCGTCATTGTCATCATAAAAATAGAGAGGTGCGATGTTGTGTGTGTGTGATATGGTTTTTGGGGTGGCAGAGAGATAGTTTTTGGGTAGGGAGATGTAATGGATTTGTGTTGTATTGTGTACAGAGAGTTTAGATGTTGAGGGGTGATGTGGTGACGTTGTCGGGATGCAACTGTCGTTTGATGTAAAAGTAAGACAAAGAGTTGCGGTGTTGCTCGTACGTGTATATGGCAGAGTTGTGTGTTCGGAACCCGATATTTTCCCGCCCTGTGCTTGTGTGGTGTTGAGTACTTCTAAGAATGTGTTTTTTTCTACTTTGTTGTGGTGTTTGTTCAAGCCTTTTGTGGTGGTTTTTGTGATGAATTTACCGTGATACAACGTTAAAATATCTCCAATTATAAAGATAACATTGTAGGGATAAAAATAATGCGTAAGATACTAGGAGACATGCTCACCTATGCCCGCATTTCCCACCGCCATTTAAACTAACAATTTAGACGTGCAGATGAAACGGTTTACCCTTTGTAGACGGGAGGGAAACGGAGAAAAAAAAGGAAAAATATGACTGAACACGTGTTTGAACATAAAGGTCAAAAAGACGCAATTGGTAATAAAAGAGAAAAAAATTCACGCCACTAGTTAACACAACGTAAGAAAATGGACAGAAAAGACCTTAGCTCTTATTCGAAACAGTCATTTCTTGGACGTTTTACGATACTTGGTTGTTTTATTTGAATTCAGCGGCAAACGCCATGGAGAAGGTTCGAGAACAAATTTCAAAAACTAACCTTGAGAAAAAATGTTTTTTCTTAATAATAAAGTTATGAATATAAAACCTAGCTAGTATGATAGCCCATCTTAAACAGAGAAATAATATACTTTCATTTATACAGACGGACAGATAACATGGAAGATATTGACGAAAGACTGTATTGTTCACATCAGACTGACGGACAGTATTGTTGTGCACACTTTCACTAAAGCCTCAAATTTCGTCCTTGAGACAAGGAAATGCAAAAATCTAGCTGTAATGAACGAGAGGGGGAAGGTTGGAGAATTGTGGCTAAAAATAACTTAGGAGGCAGATTTGTGTAGGGTGTTGCGTGTAGTTGGTCCAAAAAACAAGTAGAGACAGACGGACCAACAGACAATAATACATACTTGACTGAGATCTGACTGAAATTTGACTTTTGGTTTGAAGATTTGAAAAAGTTAGGGGGGAAGTCTGTGACTGGACAAATGTATTCATATTAGCGGGGGGGGGGGTGGGGGGGGTGGGGGGGGGGGGGACGCGCATTTTTGCCATTTGACATAAGTCTGTCCAGTAACACAGTCAGTAATTTCCAGTGGTGTTTTTCCCAGAAGATATTATATACAATTAGTGGGACGCCATACTGTAGCCAGCAGCTCAGCTGAGTTTTGCTAGCATTAACTGTGTTCTCAATTCTGAATTCTGGTAAGAATGAAATCATTTATCTTGTATATTTTAATATTTTGAGTGATTGATACTGCCATATCATCTAAAATGATTACGACAAGTAAGTGCTCGCTCTAGGTCCCCAGCCCAAGTTCAGGGTCTAGAGACAAACAAAAAATATATGGACGCCTAACTAAGACTATGGAAGGCGGATCTATTATTGAGATCAGGGGGAACATATTACCTATCTTTTTGAAGAAAAGAGAAAACTATTGAACATAACTCAGATGCAAGGCAGTCTTGGGGAACTGGTACTATATGAAAACAACTGGGTAAGATGTGCTATGTTGGTCAGAGAGAGCTGACCCATTCTGTGTAATGTTGATGTTTTGTGCTGTGTGTAAGAGTGGTGCAGTGGATAGAGTACTGACACATAGCACAAATTTTGTTTCAGAATTGTGAGTTTCTGTTGTGGCACTAAAGGTAGTGCCACATATTTAAGCAAGAATACACAAGCAGATGTGTGTGCCGCCTAACGTTTGTGTCGGTGCAGCCTAGCATTGTATTCCAGCTACAGAGAGGAGTGGGCCACAGAAATCCAGTATCAGATCGTCACAGACAAGATGAGTGAATACGTGGCCTGCTGAAGATTCACCATTATATAAAACCACCACAAATATTTCCCCCATCAATTATATACTGAATTCTTGGGAAATATAACATTTACTACAGTCTATAAGTCAATGGACAAAGCTTGTTGTAGTCACAGAGTGGGAGTGATGACATCACCCCAACAGCACATCCAGTAATAGTTCTCCCAGAGACAGTGTGGATATTATTAATATTAACCAGTCTTATAAAATACCTATGTACACAAATTCCTTTTTATTATGCCATATATTTATGCATTCCATTTATAACTCCATAACATTTCATATGTTCTGACTAAAATAAAACATTGGTTCAGAACTAATAAATTTAAGAAAAAATTGTTAAACTCAAAACTAAAACAGTCTGAGTTAGTTCAGTGTGTTATAGATTTTATTAACATTATTAGACTTATTAATTACCTGTGTGTGTTTGTATATTCTATTACAACACATTACATTTCAGTACCCTAGACTTTTTAACGTAGCTAACATTCATGATAGTAGAATAGTCTGTTTGAGGTCGTAGTGGTAGTAAGAAGGGCCTTCTGTAATTCACATAAACTTTTATCTCAGGAGCCTTCACAACTGACCTCATATATTACACTAGGTAACATAACAACCATACAATACCATCAAAACGACTACAAATATTGGGGTCTTGTCCAGGGATATTAAGTTTATCAAAGATATTAGGATCTCCTGGTGGGAGAATTAAACCAGTGGGGACAGATTGTATAAATTTAAAAAGTGTCCCTTAAAAATAAAAAGGGGAAAATAAAAGTTGGTGAATCTTCACAGCCAGTGGTAATTAGTTGATTGATTAATTAGAATTACCTTAGTCATTATATAATTAGAATTACCTTAGTCATTATATAATTAGCATTACCTTAGTCATTATATAATTAGAATTACCTTAGTCATTATATAATTAGATTTACCTTGATCATTGTTATTTTGAATGATGGCTGACCTAGCAAAATTTAGTCTGTGCTATGAATATGGAGGGTCAGGTTTTAATTCAGTATGTAACTTCTGAATGTGACAAGTATATTGAAAGGGAAGATAGGAGGTTAGCTGAAGAGAAGAGGTTACAAATTGAGGCTGATAAAGAACTTAAGAGGCTGCAGATTGAGGCAGAAGAAAAACGACAGCAAAGGGAGGCAGAAGATAAAAGATTGACTGCCGAAAGGGAGGCAGAAGAAAAAAAGGTCGAAAGGGAAGCAGAAGATAGAAGATTGCAAAGGGAGCACGAATTACGACTAAGGGAGCTGGAATTACAAGGCCATGCTCCTGAAATTGGTGCCAGCCCTTTTGCCTCAGATGCTACGCCTAGTCAGGTAGCCTCAACCTCAGCTATGGGGTTTCATTTAGACCATTTTGTTGAGAAAGACGATGACATCGAGGGGTACCTCAGTAGATTTGAATTATTAGCTACTACATATGGGTTAGAGAGAGGTGGAGTCTTAAGTTATCCCAGGGACTGAGAGGTACTTCTTATGAAGTCTTTGCTAAAATGAATAGAGAAGACAAAGACAATTATGACATGCTAAAGCAGGCTTTGTTATTGAGATATGAAAAACATGGTGAATTTTACCGTAAGAAATTTAGAAATGCCAAGCTGCTGTCTTGGGAAACATACCACCAATTCTCTGCCAGACTGGAAACCTATTTGGAGAAATGGACTGCTCTGGGGAAGACCCAAGATCTTAAAGAGATGATCATGATAGAGCAATTAAGAGAGTCCATGGCTCCAGACTTGAGAAAATTTCTCATGGAACAAAGTGCAGAGAGGTTGGGGGAGGTTTTAAATGTCGCTGAGAGGTATCAGGCAGCTCAGGCAGAGGTAAGTGGCACTAAAAAGAAGCACATAGAAAATTTTAAAGCTCCACAGCAATTTAGTAGATTTGATAACAGAGAACAAGGTAATAAAGGCAGGACCAACTTTGATAGGCCACGAAATGACTATCGTGACAGAAACTCACAGTTCAATGACCAAAAATGTAATGAAAGAAAACCGTTTAACCAAGGAAAAAGATGGTGCAAATGGTGTAAGAAAGACAACCATAACACCGAATTTTGTAAAAGGAAACCTTCAAACATTGCTGCAATGAAGTCGGGGACTCAAAGATTAAAGGTTAATCCTAATGGACAGCAGGAACTTTATCACCCCCCAGTGTGTGAGGATGTTATTTGTAATGGGGTCACCTTAAGGTGCCTATATGATACAGGTTTGGATTATGATTCAGTCGTGAAGTCTAGCCTAGTGGACCCAAGTCAGTATACCACAGAAACAGTGGAAATACAAGGGGCGACTAAGGACATACCACTTATGACACTTCCCATTGCAAGGATAACGGTGAAAACTCGCTATGTGGAAGGAGAAATCAGAGCAGCAGTGATAGATGAACCAATCTACCCTCTCATATTGGGGTGTAGGTACGTCTTCTTGGGGAATCCCGAGAGACCTGTGATCATGGCGACAGTGCAGACCAGGTCACAGAAAAAGGAGGAAGAAGGTGAACCTATAAATGCTCATCCAGAGGAGATGAGGAAGGCGCAGGCTGAGGATAGGACACTCAAGCCATGTTTTAAAAAATTGCCCAAATGCCACACACCTCCAAGCAAGGGAGAGTATTTTATGAAGGACAGATTGCTATACAGGAAGACCGGAACTAGATCCACTGGTCACGGACAGTTCGTTCTTCCCAAGGTATATAGGGCAAATTTAATAAGGAGCTTACATGTTGGAAAAGATGGGGACCATGAGAAAGTAGGTACCATCTGCCAAAAAGTTGCTCGAAAATACTATTGGCCCGACGTAAATGTCGATATTGAAAACTTTGTAGAAGCATGTGGCGTATTTCATGAGGGAACACCCACAAAGGGAAAATATGTGCAGGACCTAGAAACGCCACGGGGCAAACTTAGGCCTGGAAGGAAAAATAATTATAATCAGGTAGACAAAGTGGAATGGGAGCCCCCTTTTCACACCCAGTCTTCACTTAAATGGATTAACATGGCCACTATGCGACGAGTACAGAGAGAAAAATTACCCCAGAATAAACTGACAATCCCTCGGTCAGAGTTATATAAACTGGAGGAAAATAAAAGAGAGCGAAGATCTCTCATAAGCAATCTAAAGTGGGGAGACAAACCCAAGAAAAAAATTGGTAGTGGTCGATTTGTGAGTGATGATTCTAGGAAGAAAAGTCCTCATTATAAAGCTTCCAATGGAAGGGACCCGACGGGTGCCATGAAAAATAAATATGAAAAATTAATAGTCCAGATGTAGCATTATTAAGGACCTGGACAGATGAGAAGGCAGAAGAGACTGTTACCTCATCGTATCAATATGTGAACGAACTGACCACTCGTTTGAAAGCTGGATGGAAACTGGCAAATGATAATTTGAGACAAGCCAGGAAGAAACATGCAGCGTATTTTAATAGGAAGGCAAAGGACAGAGAATTAGCTGTGGGAGAGAAGGTGCTTCTTCTACTACCCGGCAGCCAGAATAAATTACAAATTGGATGGCAAGGTCCATATACGGTTCTAGAGAAGGTGTCTAGAACAAACTATAAAATTGACAAAAAGGGGAAGGAGAAAGTTTATCATGTAAACCTTTTAAAGAAGTATCTGGACAGACCACTCCAGGAAAGCACCCCCTTACTGACCTTGGCTATCGCAACTCAAATGCAAAAGGAACCACTCACCTCACATGAATACCCATTACATCCCTGTGAGACAGTTGCACAAGTAAAAGTCAGTAAGCACCTGACTAAAAATCAGAGGGAGAGAGTTCAACAGGTTCTGGAGGAACATACAGATGTATTAACAGATAAACCAGGACATACAAATTTGCTACAATATGACATGAAACTGGTAGACTAAAACCCAATCTGTATGAGAGCCTATTCTATTCCGTTCGCGAAGGAGAAGGCATTGAAAGAAGAAATAGATTATTTGTTGAAGGAGGGGATTATTTCGCACAGTGAATCATCTTTTAGTTCTAGTGTCGTTTTGTTGAGAAAACCGTCTGGGGAACACAGACTGTGCATAGATTGCAGGAAACTGAATGCTGTCACAGAAGGACAAGTGGATCCATTACCAGACACAAAACAGTTATTTGCCAGATTAAACAAGGCAAAATACTTTTCGAAGGTGGATCTTAGTAAAGGCTATTACCAGATTCCAGTGAAGCCTGAAGTTAGACCTTATTTAGCTTTTAGCACCTCGGAAGGACATTATGAATTCAACATGCTACCATTCGGATTGAAAAATGCTCCGAGTGTATTTTCAAGGATGATGCGCAAATTGTTGGATCCCCTGAATAACCCATGTATCACGAATTTCATGGATGATATTCTCGTCGCCACAGAGACATTTGAAGAACACATTAACTCTCTGAAAATGTTATTTGATAGGCTTAGGGAAGCGAACTTAACTGCTAGACCAACAAAATGTTGTATTGGATGCAAAGAGTTGGAATTCTTGGGACACACTGTATATCAGGGTAACATGACCCCTGACCCCAAGAACTTGGAAAAACTGCAGAGAGCACCTAGACCACAAACAAAAAAGGACGTGCGATCATTCGTGTCGTTATGTGGATTTTACCAAAAATTTATCAAAAATTTTAACTCTATATGTGCTCCTCTGACTGATCTGACTCGCAAGGGACATCCAGATAAAATTGTTTGGACTGCGCAATGTGAATTGGCTTTCCAAGAGTTAAAGGAAAAACTCACTAGCAAGCCTATTCTCAAATTGCCTGATTTGACACAGGACTTTGTGGTGAGAACAGATGCAAGTAATGTAGGCCTCGGGGCGGCTCTGTTGCAAAGGTTATCTTCACCAGATGGGGAACTGAACCCAGTCGCTTATGCAAGCCGCAAATTGAATAACGCGGAGCAAGGATATTCCACAAGCGAAAAAGAATGTTTAGCGTTAATCTGGGCAATAAAAAAGTTCCAAATCTATCTGTATGGTAGGACTTTTGTGGTCCAGACGGATCATCAGCCCCTGGTATTCTTATCTCAGGCAAAGCATGAAAATGCAAGATTGCTGAGATGGTCTTTATTGTTACAACCTTATCAGTTTATTATCGAATACATCCCGGGGTCATTGAATGTCGGTGCAGATTTCCTCAGTCGGCACCCCTGTGATCAAAATTAGAGTAGCTGGTAGGCGTGAGGAGTAATTTTATCTATGTGTATCACTGGTTTTGGAACTTGCCGTAGTGCATGTTCTCAAGTGGGGAGATGTGTGATGAATTTACCGTGATACAACGTTAAAATATTTCCAATTATAAAGATAACATTGTAGGGATAAAAATAATGCGTAAGATACTAGGAGACATGCTCGCCTATGCCCGCATTTCCCACCGCCATTTAAACTAACTAGTTAGACGTGCAGATGAAACGGTTTACCCTTTGTAGACGGGAGGGAAACGGAGAAAAAAAAGGAAAAATATGACTGAACACGTGTTTGAATTTAAAGGGCAAAAAGACGCAATTGGTAATAAAAGAGAAAAAAAATTCACGCCACTAGTTAACACAACAAAAGGAAATGGACAGAAAAGGCCTTAGCTCTTATTCGAAACAGTCATTTCTTGGACGTTTTACGATACTTGGTTGTTTTATTTGAATTCAGCGGCAAACGCCGTGGAGAAGGTTCGAGAACAAATTTCAAAAACTAACCTTGAGAAAAAATATGTTTTTTCTTAATAATAAAGTTATGAATATAAAACCTAGCTAGTATGATAGCCCATCTTAAACAGAGAAATAATATACTTTCATTTATACAGACGGACAGATAACATGGAAGATATTGACGAAAGACTGTATTGTTCACATCAGACTGGCGGACAGTATTGTTGTGCACACTTTCACTAAAGCCTCAAATTTCGTCCTTGAGACAAGGAAATGCAAAAATCTAGCTGTAATGAACGAGAGGGGGAAGGTTGGAGAATTGTGGCTAAAAATAACTTAGGAGGAAGATTTGTGTAGGGTGTTGCGTGTAGTTGGTCCAAAAAACAAGTAGAGACAGTGTTGCATACATATTTTTGAATGCACGGATTACAAAAATGCGATATCTATTTAATAATTTATTTTTGTACGAAAATGCTTCCCTTGGGAAAGCGAGATAATCCATGATTGATTTATACGTTTGATTCGGCGTATGAATATTGACGTCATGTCAGTTCTCGTTTGTTAGGGCCAGAAAATAGATTGATCTTGTTCAATATGTTAATGGCCTGAATTTATATGTATTACTTGTCTAGTACAAGAAGATTCAGTTTTATATTGTATATCTTCGTATGCTAAGGTCGGACTATAGCGAACTCTGGCGGAGGTATCCGTTGTCCTAGAGAGTGGTAGTGAGTTCCGAAGAAGACGGTCGTAATGGCCGGTTGTGTACTTTGTAAGGGCTGGTCCTGTTAAAGGTTTAAAGTGAGTTATGGATGATTTTTCCATAAGGAAGGAATGTCTCTGCAAGTGTGTGTTGTCAGAGACTCTTCTCATGTATTTCATTATGTTTGAATTCGGACTCCAGGTAAAGCCAGACCCGTTTTTCCTTTGATGATCTCCTTATGGCTAGACCTAGATGAAACATCGTATTTTCGAGCATCGTTGTTCGCTTTAATATAGATTGATGAAGATGACAGGTTCCATCAGCGCTTATGTCTTTATGAAGCAACCTTCTGACTAAGGGACTATATGGAAACTATAGGAAATCCTATATATTCAAGTTATGAATTAACTGTGGCTGATAATTATCCTTCTGCTGGGCGAGTGAGCGAAAACTCAGGGAAGGAGGCCATTTTGTATTCCTGTCATCATTATGGATCACTGTCCAAAGAACGGATCATGAATCTTACTATTCAGACAGTGGCACGGAGATCTCATTAAGATGAAAACCCCTACTGTGGTTTAACTTTGTTATTTAAATATTTGACATATACAGCTGGAGAACTTAGCCAAGGAAAAGGTTCCTCCAGTGAACCCCTTTGTATGTTTATACACACATACCCACTGATGCGTTCAGTCAGTTAGGGGATACGGCAATAGTACGCCAGAAAACTGAATGACTTTATTATATTGAATGCTGCACGAAATGTACTACTATTCTGCTACCTAATGATTTGCTATGTCAACATACTCATGACTGTATTCCGTGCTGTCCAAGTGTGTGCGTCATTATTAAAAGCATAGAAAACGTCAACAGCGGTTCCTAACATTTTTGACTTGCCTAAGAGTGTGAGTGAAATAGTATCAAGTGTCAACTACATCGAACAGTACACCATTCGCGTGTTTTCCACTCTCACTCCATACATATACAATCCTGCGTCGGTTGAGTTGACCTTTGTTGTACTTGCCTGTCTCATGTGTAACGAGCAGGAAGAATACTCTACCCTTTACAGTGATGACTACCAGTACCACCTGGGGAACGATTACTTGACGGTAATTCCATAGCAGACACTGCCTTGCTGTCTTTGCCTTCCCTAACTCAGGACTAGAGTGAGTTACCCATTTACAGCTGGGTAGACTGGAGCATGCCTGGTATCATCAACTCAGTACACTACAGTGGACTTTACAGTAGTGGCCAGTCAAACAACAACATTCTACAGTGGTAGGCCAGTTTCCTGGGTCCAGCCTTCGCAGTATTGATGATTGAAGTCACCAAGTATAACAAGAACGTGTATTTTGGCAAAATGTGACACACATCAACACCAGTAGGAACTATACAGTCGATGTCAGCTTGACCTGTTCTAACAAGTGAAATGAATCTGGGTCAATGCTTGTTGACATTTTTTGCAGTACAGAGCTGAAAACTTTGAAGAACATAAACTGTTCGGTTGTTACAGTGTGTGATTACCTTACTAAAGAAGAACATAAGTGTTGTTATTTCATCGGTGGATCTTCTCATGCTCAAAAAAAAATTGAACAATGTAATAAGATAGTTCAATAATTTAAGATTGATTAAAAGTGCCAGTTTATTTTGATTAAAAGCTGTGCCATTAAAGTGAAAACTGAGCATACTTTGCAACACATTCTATCCACAACACATATATTATATTAATGATATATGCATTTATGCTTTATATATATTTATGTTTACATGTTTATATGTATTTATGTTTGTATATTATTTGTGTGTATATGTCGCGGGCCTGGTTGGGAGGAGACTAATATAAGATTTCCCAAGTGACATAGGGCTTATATTAGCGTTCTATAGGGAGCGATTTTCTTTATTGGAAATCTGCTGGCAACATCAGGTGCTATTTCTGTTAGTTGTGATGAGGTGTTCTTTTCTTCGTTGTTTTTGTTAATAATTTTGTGTTCCTTAGTTTTGTTTGATTTGTTTGCATTTGTTGGTCTACCCTTTTCTATTTTTGATTTCTATACACAATTTATGTTTATACACTGTGGCGTTATTTGTCTTGTTGATTTCATTGCGGTTATCATCACAGATTCTGTGATCATTTTCTTTGATTTTTTCTATTTGATTTAATTTGATTTCTGCAATTGTTTTCATATTGTCTTTTCTTGTTTGTCCTTTATAATGTCTTTAGTTGACATATGATATATGGGGTATAGTTGAATACACTTACATTATAGTACAGACCAGTACTTTATGATCATTGATTACACTAAGAAAGTGTACAAGACCTTTGTAAGGCTTGTCTCCCACAGTCATTGGGATAGAAAATATTATTTTCCACAGGTACTCAAGTGATCATTGATTACATTAAGGAAGTATACAAGACCTTTGTAAGGCTTGTCTCCCACAGTGTTTGGGATATACATATATTGTTTTCCACAGGTACTCAAGTTATATATTATAAACAAGATAACCATACAAGTTTTTCACTAAGACTAAGTCTATAGTATAGACTTGTCTCCCACTGAAGTGGGATGAGGTAATTTATTTGCTTTTTCAGGTTACTGATTTAATAAGACAGGATGTCTACATTAGATTACTTTATTACACAAGGGAAATCCCTTGATAAGACTGGCAAAGAATTAGAAGAATGGACAACTGCTCAATTCTCTATGGTATTGAAGGCAGAAGGAAAAAGATTAGAAGCTGCTGCTGAAGAGAGAAAAGCTGCTGCAGAGGAGAGAAAACTTCAAATAGAAGAAAAAAGATTAGAAGCTGCTGCTGAGGAAAGAAAAGCTGCTGCAGAGGAGAGAAAGCTTCAAAAAGAAGAAAAAAGATTAGAAGCTGCTGCTGCTGCTGAACAAAAAAGATTAGAAGCTGCTGCTGCTGCTGAACAAAAAAGATTAGACAGAAAAGCTGAAGCTGCTGCTGAAAATAAAAGATTAGAAGCTGAACAAAAGAAATTGCAGATGCAGGTAGAAGAAAGGAGATTTGAGGCTGAACAGAAAAAAATAGACAGAGAAGCTGAACAGAAAAGATTAGACAGAGAAGCTGAGGCTGAACAAAAAAGATTAGACAGAGAAGCTGAGGAGAGAAAAGCAATAAGAGAACATGAGTTTGAGTTAGAGAAATTGAAATTGACAAGTATGAGTAATGTTAATCAGGCATCTAGTGGTAGTGGTAAACCCTTTACTTATAAGGTCAAGGTACCAGCGTTCAACTCCGCCAGTGACGATATAACATTCTGGCTTGATAGATTTGAACGTGCATGTCGAGCTCATAATGTGGATAAATCACAGTATGTGAATCAGTTGTCTGAAAATCTGAAAGGGGATTCTCTGATTAAGTTAAGTTTGGTTGAAGAGACCGACAAGGATAACTATGATGTTATCAGGGCGGCCTTGATAAGGAAATATCAGCTGTCAGAGGAGGGTTACCGTCTTTTGTTTAAAACAATGAGACCTGAGACAGGTGTGGAATTCTCTGAATTTATTTCGAAAGCACGACTTACACTTTCACGTTGGATTGAATTATCCAAGGCACAGAAAACATTTGAGGATCTTACGGATTTATTACTTAGAGACAAGATCATGTCTTCAGTGAATAAACCATTCCTAGAATTTTTGCATGAGCGTAAACCCAGTACATTAAAACAAATCGAAGAATATTGTGACCAATACGTCACGGCACACCCTGACGTAACTCTTAGCAACACTAACATTAAAGAGGGTATGCCAGTTGCGTCAGCAACTCAATACAATAACAATTACTCACACAAGTCCCAGGGAGCTCAAGATAAATCTCACAAAAAGGTTAATTGGAATGGTTATCAAAACCAAGGTAACCACTCAAATCAAGGTTCTTCTTTGAACAACTGGAATCGGGCTGATAGTCCTCGATACAGGGGTGCCCATAATTATAGAAATTTCCGCAAAGGGAGTAACTATAGGAACTACCCAAGTTCTTCATGGAAACAACAAAACCAACATTACAGGGATACTCATTATAATGAGTATGATGATTACGATCATGAATATTATGATTCAAACCCAAATAGGGGTTATAACAGAGGTAATAATAATTACAGAGGCAATTATAACCGAGGTAGATCACAACACAAAAGACATGGTAAATCTCATTACCAGGCTAACTCTGCACAACAAGAGTTACATGAGGCCGGTAGTCAGAATAATGATAAAAAAGACTCTAATAATGTAGGATGTTCTGCTTTTGATTTTGGTAGAGCATCTCAGTGCTTCCAATGCAAAACATTATTCGATCCAACCACAGTCTCTACTTTAAGCTGTGGTCATCCTCTTCCTGCTCTTCCTGCGTCAGTCGCGCATAATGGAAGAGGTGCTCTGGTCTTCAATAGAGGTCTAGTAGATGGTACTCCGGTATCAATTCTTTTCGATTCCGGGTGCACAACCATTGGAGTGAGGCAGTCACTCATAGATCCTTCTCGAGCCACTGGCAAAGTAATCAAATGCGTAACATTTGGTGGCACATTGGAGAAGTACTCTACTGCCTATTTATTTTGTTGTTTTTTTTTCACCTTTTTTTTCACCTTTTTTTTTTTTTAACTTTTATTTGTCGTTCTTCCACTTTACAAAAAAAACAGGTACATTGCATGAAATATCTGAAAAATACATTGTATATTACATATAAAGCTTCCTTCGCACTCTCACAAATAAAGTTACACAAATTATTTTAAATAATAATAATAAGGTAATATAATTTTTTAAAAAAATTTGAAAAAAAAAAAAAAAAAATTATAAAAAAATTAATAAAAATGATTTATAGCTAATTCAAATTTCTCAACAGTTCATAGTATTTTACATATGTATAAAGTAGCTTACACTTGCTCACATTCCACTTTTTTTCCATTAAAACTTAAACCAACATTAAACCTATAGAAAACCATATAATCAAAGTTTACATACATAGGAAAATAACCCAGTAAGTGCCCTCCCCCCTTGCTGAGAAAAAGGATCCCAAAAGAAATTAAAAAACACAAAGGTCCAAGATTAACACTAGGTTATAGAAGATACAGAAAGAAAAGAACAAAGTTCCTTCTTAAGCTATCCGTTGAAATCCAATGACAAAGAAATCCATATAATCAAAGTTTACAGACATAGGAATATAACCCAAAAAAAGCCCTCCCCCCTTGCTGAGAAAAAAGGATCCCAAAAGAAGTTAAACAACACAAAGGTCGAAGATGAAACTAGGTTATAGAAGAGACAGAAAGAAAAGAACACAGTTCCTTCTTAAACTATCCAATAAATTAACAGTATTTGCAAAGAAAATAAAGGATGGTACATTTTCCGTGACTAGAACATATTCACTCTCACTCTGTTGTCACCTTTTTTTTTTTTTTAAATATAAAAGAAAAAACTTCCACGTATTCACACTTCCCTTACGTACTTAATCAAAGTGAAGTATAGAAAATGATAAATTTAAAAAATAAACATAGTAATACATCCAAACATAAAAAGAAAAGGAAATAGTTATTTTTTTTTAGTTCTCCCTTGTTGGTTCTATGTTCCTAAAATATGCTCCATTTTTTTTTTTTAATATGTAGAAAAACAAATTTTGACTGAAATATTTCCCTTCATAAACTGCTTTGTTTCTGCATTTCCAAACGGTGTCCCTGTATTCTGCTAAAATGCGTAATATTTTTTCCCGCAAGGGCGGGTCAATTTTTGGTGTTATGTTTAGCATAATTGCTTTATATATGTCAAATTTTCCATTTGTGTATCTACTAAATGCTTTTCCCAGCTCTTCTACTGTTGATTTGATCGTATTACAACGGAAGAAGATATGGTCTTCTGTTTCTTTTGCTGTTGTACCAAAGCAGAGTCTACATTTTTGCAAGGTCATATTCCTGTGTTCTTTTTTCTGTGTGAGTGGTGTTAAATTGAATAATAATCTATAGGTTATTTCCCTTGCCGATGGTGGTATGTTTTTTATGTGTAGATTTGCGAAGATTTCCGTATAATCTGTTATCCCATATTTGTATCCTATTTTTATTCGTTGGTCTAAAGGTGGTTCTTGTGTCTGTATCAAGTATTGATATATATTTTTGGTTGACTGGTGTAGGAGTTTTTCATTCCCTTTTATGCATCTGATGCAGTGTTTGTAGAAGGGCGGTGGTGTTCCGGAATGGTGTGGTATGGTGTTGTTAAAATTGCATATTTTTGTTATATAAAGGCCTATGTAATAGTGTGTTAAAGGGTATCCTTTTGGGTCTTTTATTGCGTCGCTTATGAATTTGATTCCTAGAGTGTTTATTTTTGTATTAATGTCTTGCAGTGATATTCCACCCGTTGTTTCTCTTGTATTAAGGTTTTATGTTTGATACTGTGAAGTGTGTGTCTGAAAATAAAAATTCTAATTAAATGATTTATTTCGGTTATGTATTTTTTAGGGGGACGAAAAATATTTGAAATGTATAGCACACTTGGAAGTATGTACGTATTACAAATAACGCTTCTACCGAAGATCGTCGCGTTCTTAAATTGGTATCTTTTTAGTTTTTCCTTGATTTTTGAAATTATTTTTTTCCACATATCGTTATCAGATCTTCCTGGTGTCGAGGAGAAAATTATTCCATATATTTTCATTTTGCTTGTTTGTGTTAATTGAAAGGGAAAGTCCGTTTTATTTTTCCATTTTCCTATTCCCATTATAGATGACTTTTGTATGTTTATTTTTGAACCACTCGCATGGCCGAAAGTTTTAAATGTGTCGAAAATAGTTTGTATTGATGAAAAATTTGATGGAAAAAAGACTGTGTCGTCTGCGTAGGCTATTAGCTTTTTTTCCCCCTAATCCTGGTACGTGTATTCCTTTAATATGAGTATTTAGTTTTATTTTCCTTAGTACTGGCTCTAAGACTAGTGTGTATAATAAAGGTGAGAGAGGGCAACCCTGTCTCACTGCTCTTTTTAAGTTTATTGGTTCAGACAAAGTGTGATTTATTAAAAGTTTACTTTCCGGCTTTCTATATATAATTTTTATCCATGTCCTAAAGTATTGGCCGAGATTATTTTCTTGTAGAACTTTATGTAGAAATCCGTGATCGACTCTATCAAAGGCTTTTTCTTGATCAACGGATAATACTGCTGCTGGTGTGTTTTTTTTCATGTGTATACTGGATGACATCCCGAATGAAATGTGTATGTTTATTTATGGTTCTGTTTTTTACACTGTATTGTTGATCCGCGTTAATCAAAGTATGCATGAAAGGTTTTAATTTGTTTGTAAGGGCTTTAGTTAATATTTTATAGTCGGTGTTTAGAAGAGAGATAGGTCTATAATTATGCATGTATTTTTTATCCGTATTTCTTTTATGAATGAGAGTTACAATAGCTTCATTTAGACTAGGGGGTAGTTCTTCTTTTTCAAAGGCTTCATTTAGCGTTTTCAACAAAAGTGGGGCTAGTATATGGAAAAATTTGGAATAAAACTCGGTTGTAAGGCCGTCTGGACCTGGAGATTTATTTTTTTGTAGCGTACTTAAGGAGAGGTACAAATCTTCTATAGTTAAAGATTTGTCCAGTGTGTTTTTCTCCTGTTCAGTTAAACTGGCAGACTGAGTTAAGAAACAAGCTTCGTCTGAGGCGTGCGTTTGTTCTTGTTTATACAGGTGTTCGTAGTAAGCGTGAAACGCTTGACCTATTTCGGAAGTGTTTGTGAGTTCCCTACCCGTTTCGTCCGTGATGCGAAGAATCTGTCTGCTCTTTTGAATATTTTGTTCAGTGGCCAAAAACTGTCGGCACGGGGTTTCTTGAATTGACGTGTATAATTTTGTTCTCAGTAGAGCCCCTTTAAAAATGTACTGGTCGTGTTTTTCTAATTCCTCCTGCAATGTGTAAATATGCGGGGCGTGTTTGTCCAATTGTTGTGTTAAATTTAGAGCTGTTTCCAAGATTTGTCGTTGTCTTCTTCTTTGTTTGTGTATCTGCGTTGCAAGCATCTGCGTTACTTCCTTTATTGTTCTTTTTAAGAGTTCCCAATGTTGTATTAAATTTGATGTTGGTGTATTGTTGCAGTAGTCTTTTATTAGTTTTGTTATTGTTGTCGTATAAAAATCATTTTGCAGTAGAGCATTATAAAATTTCCAAAGGGGGGATCTTTTGGTCTCGTTCTCAGTTGGCATTCCGTTTATTTCCAGTAGAACTGCTTTGTGATCCGTAAATTTTGTGGTGTCATTTATATGTTTGACTTTTTGGATATTTTGGTTGTTGTGTACATAAAATCTGTCTAGTCTTGCAGAACTACCCGAAATGTGTGATTTGTCTGTAAAAGTTGTTTCCTTTCCCTCCGGATGTTTTTTCCTGTATCCATCTACCAAATTGTGTTCGTCTAGGATGTTTTGTAGTATTTCCATTTGTGCGCGTTCCTGTCTTCCTCGGTTGTTTGTTCTTTGCGCATCTAGTTTATGTAGAACACAGTTGAAATCCCCCCTAGTAAAATTTGTTTTCCCTTGTATTGTGTCAAAATGTTCGATAGTTTTTTTATAAAAGGTTAATTGCTGTGTCTTTACTGCTGGGGCATATACATTAACTAAAGTGTGATTGTCCGAGTGGTTGTCTTGGTTTCTCACTTGTACTATTACGTATCTGCCCTCTCTGTCTTTCTTTTGATGTGTTATTTCCCACTTGTCTGAAATTTGTAAAATAGCTACTCCTGTGTGAGATGATCCTAACCGAAATATCCGTATCGTAAACCTAGCTGTTGTATAATGTATTTTCCTTTTGTCTCGTTTGTAATTTTTGTTTCTTGAAGAAAGACGAAATCAGGTTTATATGTGCGCGTTAAAGCTATAATTTGGTTTAATTTAGTTCTCAAACCTCTTATGTTTAGAGTTATAATACTTATGCTATTTTTCATCTTGCATGGGGGTGGTAAAGAGCATGCATTTAAGGGGAGTGTGTTTTGTTGTATCAGTGGTTGTGCAGGCATAATCCATGACATAAAAGAGAAATACATGCATGATTACGCAATCCACGTGTGGTACTATAACCATGCATACAACTTTTAACTATCCTGTAGAAAAGTGGCAGTTGGAATGCGAGGGAAAGGAAAATACCGAGCAGTAGTAGTAATGAAGGATGAAAAGGGGCGATAGATGTGTTGCCAAAGAAGAAAGAAAAAGTGTGTACAGGTCCTGAAAGGGAGAGGTTCAGAAAGTAGGGACCCGACCGGCATGCTGAGAGAAGAGATGCAGATATATAGCTTGAAGTAGGGAAAAGAAAACCATTGGGCAAAGGAGATTGAAAGGTTGAGACCATAAAACTGGCAGATGGGGGAAGGGGTTGGTTGGTGAGATGAAAAAAAGAATTATAAATATATCTATACCTATATGTGTCGTTATAAAACATATGAACATATGCAATTATATATGTGTACATTCTACATTCTCTGTTCATATACATTTCTATAATAACGGATATGTAACTTAATATATTTATAAAAGTCTTGCACACTTCCATCGGTAGAGGTTTTGTGTTCATTCTCTTTCCGAGAGGGGGACTCTATGTTGAGACGTTTCTATTTCCTGTGTACCTAAGAATTGGTCCATAAAGTTCATTTCAAGATTATCGTCTTCATTTGTAGCCGCTGCCCATAAGAGAGAGGTGCTTCCATCATCCTCTAGATCGGAGTGTTTGTCATCTAAATTTTCCCTTGTTTCCTGTTGTGTTGCTGCTATTTCCCCGGTGTGTAGTCTTGGTGGTTTCTCTGTTTCTTTAGGTGTTTCCTTGGTCTTGATCTTTCGGAGCTTTTCTCTTCTCTTTCTTTTCCGCTTCCCTTCTACTGTATTGAAGCCTTCTGTGTCTGTAGACATCGTGTCCGAGTCTGACAAATTTCTGATATTGTTATTCAGAGGCCCCGAGGTGGGGGACGATGGAAAGGGTATAAGTTCTGCTTCTGGTTGTGGTGAAGGTGTTTTCTTAGTGTTCTGTACATGCAGTTGACTATTCTCCGAATAAGTTGGTCTCTTCTTGGGACATCGATTTGTCCAGTGTGAGTCTAGACCGCAGATTGTGCAGGGGCGATGAAAATAAATGGTATGTAACCCTTACAAATTCGGCACATATCAGCCACTACAAAAACCTACATGGTAAAAAATTTGAATGGGCCAACCCCAAATTCACAGTCATAGTTGAACATGTGGACAAAGAAAGGTCGAAAGGTCTACTACACTGGTTGCCAGCCACGATCAAGAAAGAAACTGTTAAGAAAATCGCTGGCTATGAAAATTTTCATTGTTTTGCTTTCCTGTCCTTGCAATTTTACATTTACGTAGTGTGGAACCGTCTGTTTAGGTTGATATAAGAAAGTCCATTTGTCCTTTGCATTTTGTATTTGATATACTTCGGTGTTTACATCGCCTGTGATAAAGTCAGCGATTTTCTTAACAGTTTCTTTCTTGATCATGGCTGGCAACCAGTGTAGTAGACCTTTCGACCTTTCTTTGTCCACATGTTCAACTATGACTGTGAATTTGGGGTTGGCCCATTCAAATTTTTTACCATGTAGGTTTTTGTAGTGGCTGATATGTGCCGAATTTGTAAGGGTTACATACCATTTATTTGGGTTGGCGAACCTATATAGAGATGATATCCCGTTTACCCCGACTCCGGCGGGACCTGCGAGTACGCTTGTAATTAAAGAGTATGATACTCTTGAGGCTTGTGGCCCTGATGTTGTGATCACAAGAGTTCCAGGTTTATGCAACTGGCCACCCTCTAGTGCTTCATTTATATCAAACGATATTTCTGGAATTTCCATTTTTTTTTAACACCACACACAAAATTCCCGCTCAAGGGGAAAATCCACTACTAAAACACAAACTCACAAAACCACAGTAATCCGAGCGAATAAAGGTAATCCGTGAGAAAAATCCATAGTGTCACATTTTTTTTTTTTTTTTTTAATTCCTCGCATGAGGTTGCATATTTTTTCCTCGCATGAGGTTGCATTTGCCCCACCCATACCCACTAAATTTGCATATCAGATTAGTTTTAGTAAAGACATAGAAGGGAAAATGAAACTAAGGTAAAAAGTACTAAGGGGAATAACTATGAATATTAGCGCCCTTTACAGTTAAGAGAACGCAGAGCAGTGTAAAACGCACGTGAAAATAGTGACTAGAAATAAACAGTTATGAAGCACAGTTCACGGGGTTGACAGCATAGAATTAAGCGTGTAGGTGGCGTTAGGTGAGTGAGTAAAACTATGGACCAATCGCATGGATTGGAAAACAAAGAAGTGGATGACGGGTTGACGATTTGAAGGACAAAAAAGGAGCAGTCCAGATATTGACGCGCTACTGAGCGGTCATGTTTACAGAGTCCCACCAGAAACCTCAACCAGGGTAGACGTGTCGCGCTGGGCGCTCAAAAAATGTGAAACCTGCGGTTTGCAGAAGGTCTACAGAAATAGCTAGATATAGAAAGGTAGTGATAGGAATTCAGGAGAACACTTAGATTTGATTGATAACACTGACAAACAACATTTTTCTTTCTTATATAAGAATAAGTGTTCTTAGGTCAGTTTCTTGCGCTGATTTCAAATTTGAAATCCGTTTATCTCTATCACGTCGGGTTCTTAAGATATTTGTGAATAAATATATTTTTGGGAAACTGTTATTTGCTCCGTTTCATTTTTACTATATAACTTTTTAAAAATTAATAAAATGCAAAATAATTCTACTTTTTATACTGCTAAAAGATGCATGACATATTTTACGTTATATTTCAAATAGTTACTGTATTTTGAAATAATTCTGAGTGAAATATGGCTTCTAGAAGTTGTAGAAATTCGGCTGATCTGTTTTGTTACGTGTGCGGATATTTTACCGATCGTGTTCACCAGAAAAACTTTACACCATTGCTAAAGAAAGCATATGAACTTTATTTCGATTCAAAAGTTGATGATGCAAATAAATCTTGGAAGCCAAATGCAGTTTGTTCGACTTGTGCAAATACATTGGCAGGTTGGTTACGAAAATCGCCGAAGCATAAGTCGATGCCTTTTTGAGTGCCAGTAATATGGCATGAACCGACAAATCACGCTACTGATTGTTACTTCTGCTTGACAAATATCTATGGTTTCACTTTTAAAACTAGAAAGTCTGTGGTTTATCCAAATATTGAATCGGTTTCGAACCAGTGCCTCATGATCCAATCACGTGTCCGATCCCAGTTCCACCAGAACAATATCCGTTGGACGTGAATGAACCATCAGAAAGTGAGAGTTTACCTGCTTTAGAAACTAATTCTGACTCGGATTATGTACCGGTGAATGATGGTGTTCACTTAATTAACCATTCAGAACTTTCAGATCTAATACGTGATCTCGCTCTCACCAAAGGACAAGCGGAATTACTCGGTTCGCGACTCAAAGAATGGAATCTTTTAGCGCCCAATACTCTGATATCTAAATTTCGTCATAGACACAGAGAACTTGTTCAATACTTTGAGATGGATGATGACATTTGCTATTGCAAAGATGTAAAGGTCTAATGGTGCACCTCGGTCATGAGCACATAGTCAACGAATGGCGACTTTTCATCGACTCTTCCAAGACTAGTCTAAAAGCCGTGTTATTGCATAATGGAAATTTATTTTCATCAATTCCAGTCGCCTACTCTGTTCATATGAAAGAAACTTATGACAATATGGCTATACTTTTTGCAAAAATAAAGTACAATGACTACCAATGGCGGATTTGTGGAGACCTAAAGGTCATTGCAATTCTCACGGGCATGCAGACTGGGTATACTAAATTGTGTTGCTTCCTATGTGAATGGGACAGCCGCAACAGACAGGAACATTATGCAAGAAAGGTGGGGCCTATCAGGGATCGTATGCAGCTCGGGCATAAAAATGTAATACACGAGCCATTAGTTAACAAAGACAGCATCATCTTACCACCGTTACATATAAAGTTGGGGCTCATGAAGAATTTCGTAAAAGCGTTAGATAAAACAAGCAAAGCTTTCACTTATCATCGAGAAAAGTTTCCGCAAATTAGCGATGCAAAGATAAAGGAAGGTATCTTTGTAGGACCTCAGATTAGGAAAGTTATTGCAGACAAACAATTCGAGAACTTGTTACATGGTAGTGAACTTCGCGCATGGATGGCATTCAAATCGATCGTCGATAACTTTCTGGGAAATCACAAATCTGTCGACTATGTGCATATTGTTAAGCAGTGCATAGATGCATACAGAATTATGGGCTGTAACATGTCCCTCAAAATCCATTTGCTCGAGTCGCATCTTGACTTTTTCCCTGACAACCTTGGCGAAGTCAGCGATGAACATGGAGAACGATTCCATCAAGATATCGCCGTAATGGAGTCACGTTATCAAGGACGGTGGAGTGTGACCATGCTTGCCGATTATCGTTGGATGCTTCATCGCGATGTACCACATGCCATTCACCGACGAAAGTCGACTGCAAAGAAATTCAAGCCTACATAACTGTTATACTTCTTGTACACATGATGTTGTAATACTGTATGCGTTGTTAAAAAACTTCAATTGCGTATTTCTAGAGATCCCGACCTGATAGAGAAAAACGGTTTGCAGATTTAAAAACAGCGCATTAAAATTGACCAGAAAAACATAGAAATGTTAGAGAAAGAAAAAAAAAATTTTTTTTTGTTAGTCAGTGTAATTTGTGCTGTTAAATGTAGGACTAGCTCATAGGTGGTGCTAGTAGGACAGTGATAAGTAACGGACTTCTGTATATTACGGTAAGAGGCCTTTGAATCTAATTATGTTTAACTTGAGTGAAGAGAGACATGTTTTATTTAGAAACACGCTCAACATATTGTCACAGGCTAATGTCGCTCATATTTAAGGGAGCGAGCTACAGAAGAGAATATTGAAGCAAGGGCATAATTAAAGCTTAAAAAGCGGATAACTTTTATTATCAGATAGCCAGGATGGGTTGTCATACAAAGAAGATGAGGCATTGCCATTAAACGAGAATGTATTGAACAAAGGGTTTACAGCACTGACATTCATGAAACATCTCATGCGCTCTCTCATATAAGAGTAAGTATGAAGACGCCACCACAGTTGTATCTGACATTCATGAAACATCTCATGCGCTCTCTCATATAAGAGTAAGTATGAAGACGCCACCACAGCTGCACCTGCCATTATATAACTTTGTTTAGGTGAACTATGAATTGATATTGATACATGTAATTGAACTATGCCTAGCAGATTATAGTGCTATAGACAAGGGTCTACAGTAGAGAATATAATAATATACCTTTGGAAAAATTACATTGAGCCTAAGTCTGGAGGCCTTGAAAGAAAAGGAGATTGTAACATACCCTTATGAGAAAAGAATTGTGGAACACATGTTATGTAAATAAAAGCCATTATGTTTGGAAATTCAACTCTCAAGTTGGTTTAATCAATAAAAAGATGTGGAGTGGGTATGTGAGAAAGAGTTAAACCTATATAGCATATATAGCCTTAAAACCACTAGTACGAGGAAGTCGCTATACCAACAAGGAGAGAAGAACGTGGTCTGGGTTGAACGAAAGACGAACCTTATCTCATCCAGGAATCACCATCTCTGGCGAAAAAGGGCCAGTCAAAGAGATAGCTCTAACTTGGTAGATAGGTCAAGGAAGGAAGTTTGACCATTGAATTAAATACTAGGCCTGCCACAGTCACCTAGTACAGTAGTATCATTGATATATAAAAGAAGGAACACCGACACGGTCACAATTGTCAACATTGCTACTCCCTTCTTTACAGGAGATGTGCACGCATGTCTTCTGCCGAATCCGATCGCTGATCTTATCATCGGTTGCATTCATGGAGTGAGAGAATGCACTCCACAACAAATTTCTGATTGGGAAAATAACAATATGCAAACTGCTAATGCAGTAGTTACTAGGGCGCAAGCTCTTAACATTCCGCAATCTTCGCCTTCTGAAGATAATGATGCGCAGATCCAAGATGATCCCTTGGAAATTTCTCGTGATTCATTTATGAAACAGCAGGAAGATGATCCTACTCTTAAAAAATTCTTCACGTTAGCAACAAAAGGTGATCCAAATAAAGATACAAATCGTAAATCTTGGATTACGATGAAGAATGGCGTACTTGTACGTATGGTACAAGATTCTGCTAAGTCCATTCATTCTCAATTCTTGTGCCCAAAAATATGAGAGTTAAAATCTTACAGCACGCTCATGATTCTCAGTGTGCTGGGCATATGGGTTTTTCCCGTACTAAATCGAGAGTTCTGGCTTCTTTCTTTTGGCCTTTTGTGAACAAGGACATACGGATCTATTGTCGATCTTGTAAGGTATGTCAAGAGGTTAAATCCAAAGGTCCACGCCATGCTGCACATATTCAGGCTGAAGATATTCCAATTCGACCATTTCAAAAAATGGCGATAGATATCATTGGTCCATTTAAAATAAAGTCTGCTAGAGGACACCAATTTATCTTGACGTGTGTTGACATGTGCACACGTTGGCCAGAGGCTGTTCCTCTAAAGAGCATAACTACTGCTGATATTGCAGATGCTCTTTGGCTAATATTTTCTCGTCTGGGATTTCCAGCAGAAATATTATCAGACCATGGTACCCAACTCATATCGGATACCATGTCTCAAGTGATGTCGACTCTTAAGATAGAGAGATCACTGAGTAGTATTTATCATCCTATGTCTAATGGGATGGTAGAACGTCTTAATAGGACTCTCAAAAACCTATTAGGTAAGATAACTGAAGATCACCCTCAGGATTGGGATAGGGTTTTACCCGCGGCTCTCTTTGCATATAGAGAGGTCGCCAACGAACATACAGGATTTTCTCCCTTTGAACTTGTCTTTGGCGCGAAACCGCGAGGTCCTATGTCCTTACTTCATGATCTTATAACTGCTGATAATATCGTCGATGACACAAAATCCTCTTATGAATATGTCATCGCACTTAGACACAAGATTATTGAAGCATGCAAATTGGCAACTGCTTCTTCTGAATTTGCGAAACAGAAGGCAAGACAATTTGCCAATAAAAAGAGATGCTTGCGACAACTTTGTCCAGGTGACAAAGCATTTGTCTTGCTACCTTGTAGGGAAAACAGACTTCTTATTTCTTGGAAAGGTCCGTACGATGTAATATCAAAATGTTCCGATGTTGACTATATCGTCGATATTGACGGGAAGCATAAAACCTTCCATATCAACATGCTTACGGAATTCCATGAACGTCCGGATTATTTACAACCTGTTTTCCAGGCAACGGACGATTCTCCAGTCCAACACGGACATTACTCATCACTGTCAGTAATACAGGATGAGGAAACGAGTTTCGCGGATGTGAATTTACCTTTTCCGATGATTCCTCTTCATTCTAATGAATCATGGAGAGATGTTACGGTTTCTCCCGACTTATCTTTAGGAGAGCAGAAACAAGTTTCTACTATGTTACAACAATTTCAGGATGTCCTTACTGACATTCCTGGTCAAACTGATGTCATTGAACATGACATTATTCTTATTGACCATAATCCTATAAGAGTCAGACCGTATGCTATCCCGATACATTTTCAAGCACAGGTTGAGAAAGAGTTGGATGAGATGATAGATTTAAAAAATAATTGAACCATCCACATCAGCATATTCTTCACCGATGGTTATTGTACGGAAAAAAGACAATAACATACGTCTTTGCGTTGATTATCGCAAATTGAACCAAGTGACGAAATTTGATGCAGAATCTATGCCTTTACTAGAAGAGCTACTTACAAGACTATCGAAATCTCATTTCTTCACTAAACTTGATTTGTCTAAGGGATATTGGCAAGTTCCACTCGCCGAACACGCCAAGCCGTTTACTGCTTTTTCGACACCTAGGGGTCTATTCCAATGGAATTTCATGCCTTTCGGCCTTATGAACGCCCCTGCAACATTCGTGCGCATGATGCGTCGAATCCTATCTCATCGCTCAGATGTCATTGCATATCTTGATGACATCTGTCTTTTCAGTGATACTTGGAATGATCACTATAATGGGATAAATGAACTATTGTCTATCTTACGCGAGCATAACCTAACAGCGAAACCATCGAAAGCGTGTATTGGTTTTAGCGAAATATCTTTCTTGGGTCACCGTGTTGGTCATGGTTTCCTAAAAACAGAAGACCATAATACAAGTAAGATACTTAACATTTCTATTCCTAAGACTAAAAAGCAAGTGCGAAGTCTCTTAGGTCTAATACAATTTTATGGACGATTCATTCCGAATCTGTCCTCCATTATGTCACCTCTTTCTTCCTTGCTAAAGAAAGGGTCTCCTAATATAGTCCATTGGACTCAAGAATGTCAATCCTCTTTGGATAAGGTTAAAACTATGTTTTCTACTTCACCTATCTTGGTATTACCTACTAAGGATAAGACATTTGTTCTTCGTAGTGACGCTTCATCCACAGGGATTGGAGCAGCACTAATGCAAGAGATCTCTGGAACTCTGCATCCTGTGATGTATATTTCTCGAAAACTAAACGCCGCAGAGAAGAATTACTCGGTCCTAGACCGTGAATTATTGGCTATGGTTTGGTCAATCCTTAAACTTCAAAGATTTCTTCTTGGCGCGCATTTCATTGTGGAAACTGACCAGAAAGCTTTTACTGCTATTCAGACAAAAAATCTGAAGAGCGCGAGATCAACGCGATACGCAATTGCTCTTCAACCTTTTCATTTTTCGGTGCGAGCTATCCGTGGATCAGAAAATGTGATGGCAGATATCTTATCTAGATGCCCACATGATTCCACTTAACCGTCAGATCTTGATATTTTTACAGATCTAACTCTACTACATTGTTTCTATACTAAAATGTGTATACATGCGTAATGTATCATATATATTGATTGTATCACTACGTAGTGGTTCATTGATGTATATTCACCGCTGATCTTTTGATATTTTGTTTCGCCTTTGATAATCATGATGTTAAAATACCTAAGATGAAATTTTTGGATAAACTAGTGTAGAAATTGTGGCATTGCCAGTATTGTAGTATGCGTTGGTGACACCTCTCTGAAAATATTTATACTCAGAGAAAAAACTGTCTCTGGTTCTTGAGATATATTCTCACTTGTCGTACCATAGGACGACTTAGCCTTTTATTAGGCGTTACATTTGTTTGGAATGCTTATCATCTGCGCATTGTTATTCGTGCGTTGTGAGCCTATTGTATGTTGCTCCTGGATGTATTTCAAAAAAAAATGTACCATTTTTTTTCCCGGGGGGTGTGGTAATCTGTTGCATACATATTTTTGAATGCACGGATTACAAAAATGCGATATCTATTTAATAATTTATTTGTGTACGAAAATGCTTCCCTTGGGAAAGCGAGATAATCCATGATTGATTTATACGTTTGATTCGGCGTATGAATATTGACGTCATGTCAGTTCTCGTTTGTTAGGGCCAGAAAATAGATTGATCTTGTTCAATATGTTAATGGCCTGAATTTATATGTATTACTTGTCTAGTACAAGAAGATTCGGTTTTATATTGTATATCTTCGTATGCTAAGGTCGGACTATAGCGGACTCTGGCGGAGGTATCCGTTGTCCTAGAGAGTGGTAGTGAGTTCCGAAGAAGATGGTCGTAATGGCCGGTTGTGTATTTTGTAAGGGCTGGTCCTGTTAAAGGTTTAAAGTGAGTTATGGATGATTTTTCCATAAGGAAGGAATGTCTCTGCAAGTGTGTGATGTCAGAGACTCTTCTCATGTATTTCATTATGTTTGAATTCGGACTCCAGGTAAAGCCAGACCCGTTTTTCCTTTGATGATCTCCTTATGGTTAGACCGAGATGAAACATCGTATTTTCTAGCATCGTTGGTCGCTTTAATATAGATTGATGAAGATGACAGGTTCCATCAGCGCTTATGTCTTTATGAAGCAACCTTCTGACTAAGGGACTATATGGAAACTATAGGAAATCCTATATATTCAAGTTATGAATTAACTGTGGCTGATAATTATCCTTCTGCTGGGCGAGTGAGCGAAAACTCAGGGAAGGAGGCCATTTTGTATTCCTGTCATCATTATGGATCACTGTCCAAAGAACGGATCATGAATCTTACTATTCAGACAGTGGCACGGAGATCTCATTAAGATGAAAACCCCTACTGTGGTTTAACTTTGTTATTTAAATATTTGACATATACAGCTGGAGAACTTAGCCAAGGAAAAGGTTCCTCCAGTGAACCCCTTTGTATGTTTATACACACATACCCACTGATGCGTTCAGTCAGTTAGGGGATACGGCAATAGTACGCCAGAAAACTGAATGACTTTATTATATTGAATGCTGCACGAAATGTACTACTATTCTGCTACCTAATGATTTGCTATGTCAACGTACTCATGACTGTATTCCGTGCTGTCCAAGTGTGTGCGTCATTATTAAAAGCATAGAAAACGTCAACAGCGGTTCCTAACATTTTTGACTTGCCTAAGAGTGTGAGTGAAATAGTATCAAGTGTCAACTACATCGAACAGTACACCATTCGCGTGTTTTCCACTCTCACTCCATACATATACAATCCTGCGTCGGTTGAGTTGACCTTTGTTGTACTTGCCTGTCTCATGTGTAACGAGCAGGAAGAATACTCTACCCTTTACAGTGATGACTACCAGTACCACCTGGGGAACGATTACTTGACGGTAATTCCATAGAAGACACTGCCTTGCTGTCTTTGCCTTCCCTAACTCAGGACTAGAGTGAGTTACCCATTTACAGCTGGGTAGACTGGAGCATGCCTGGTATCATCAACTCAGTACACTATAGTGGACTTTACAGTAGTGGCCAGTCAAACAACAACATTCTACAGACAGACGGACCAACAGACAATAATACATACTTGACTGAGATCTGACTGAAATTTGACTTTTGGTTTGAAGATTTGAAAAAGTTAGGGGGGAATTCTGTGATTGGACAAATGTATTCATATTAGCGGGAGGGAGACGCGCATTTTTGCCATTTGACATAAGTCTGTCCAGTAACACAGTCAGTAATTTCCAGTGGTGTTTTTCCCAGAAGATATTATATACAATTAGTGGGACGCCATACTATAGCCAGCAGCTTAGCTGAGTTTTGCTAGCATTAACTGTGTTCTCAATTCTGAATTCTGGTAAGAATGAAAGCATTTATCTTGTATATTTTAATATTTTGAGTGATGATACTGCCATATCATCTAAAATGATTACGACAAGTAAGTGCTCGCTCTAGGTCCCCAGCCCAAGTTCAGGGTCTAGAGACAAACAAAAAATATATGGACGCCTAACTAAGACTATGGAAGGCGGATCTATTATTGAGATTAGTGGGAACATATTACCTATCTTATTGAAGAAAAGAGAAAACTATTGAACATAACTCAGATGCAAGGCAGTCTTGGGGAACTGGTACTATATGAAAACAACTGGGAAAGATGTGCTATGTTGGTCAGAGAGAACTGACCCATTCTGTGTAATGTTGATGTGTTGTGCTGTGTGTAAGAGTGGTGCAGTGGATAGAGTACTGACACATAGCACAAATTTTGTTTCAGAATTGTGAGTTTCTGTTGTGGCACTAAAGGTAGTGCCACATATTTAAGCAAGAATACACAAGCAGATGTGTGTGCCGCCTAACGTTTGTGTCGGTGCAGCCTAGCATTGTATTCCAGCTACAGAGAGGAGTGGGCCACAGAAATCCAGTATCAGATCGTCACAGACAAGATGAGTGAATACGTGGCCTGCTGAAGATTCACCATTATATAAAACCACCACAAATATTTCCCCCATCAATTATATACTGAATTCTTGGGAAATATAACATTTACTACAGTCTATAAGTCAATGGACAAAGCTTGTTGTAGTCACAGAGTGGGAGTGATGACATCACCCCAACAGCACATCCAGTAATAGTTCTCCCAGAGACAGTGTAGATATTATTAATATTAACCAGTCTTATAAAATACCTATGTACACAAATTCCATTTTATTATGCCATATATTTATGCATTCCATTTATAACTCCATAACATTTTATATGTTCTGACCAAAATAAAACATTGGTTCAGAACTAATAAATTTAAGAAAAAATTGTTAAACTCAAAACTAAAACAGTCTGAGTTAGTATTGCACAAGAATTTCTCGTATTCTGTGTACAACATATATTTTTTCTAATGCAAGGGAAATAACCTTGTGAAATTAATAGTCACTTTTTATAGTATGCAGTTGTCTGTTCTTGTTGGCAAAAGGTGGCAGATAAGTTTGTTAAGCGCTCTTAAATCATGTCCATGTATGGATATGACAGGCCGGTTTTCTCAGAAATAGTTGGCAACTTGCTATGCTGTCTAATGGTCTCCTTATAAGGCATTGATTTCGACGGTGTTCTTAGAAAGAGGTTCTATCTTCATTTATTGTGTGAACAGTATTCGTATTGGGCTCTTTACTGCGCATGTCCAAGTTTTAAGTCTTTGTGTTCTCGTTTCCGCCCTGCAGTCGAGAACGGTTCGTTTTGCGAGCAAGACGTCTCTGTGAGAGCGTCTATGCTTATTTTGTTCTGTCAGGAATATGGAGTCCTCTTTATAGATTGCTCGTTTATTTGAGATGACATTTCTCTTGTGATTTAATACGCCTGGAGGCATGTGAGTTATGTGGTGTATTTCCTGAAGACAAGGTAATCGCATTTTTCAGTAACTTTGTAGACATCTTTCGAGATTGACATTTGTTTCGTAGCCTGTCATTGAAGAGTCTTCATTATGAGATGTTTCTCGGCTCACGTATTGCTACGTTGTAACGCATCGGGTTGATGCATGTCCTAAGGACTATTACTTGCTGCCCTGCTACATGATCTAGGTTTGATACCTCTGTTAACTAGAGGATTTTTGAGGACATTATTGATACTTCAGAAGACGTGCCCGTCTTGCTGAAGTCAGTTCAAGGAGAGTGGATTGATCTCCTACATATTGTTATCTCCTGGCTAAGATAGAAAGGGATGGAGAATTTTCCCGACTACATTACAGCCTTATAATGTATTGACATGCATATGATTCATCTCTATTATGATGCAGTCTACCGTCCATTGCTGTACTGACTATCTTGATGTAATAATGACTTTTGATCGTACCTATGATGTACCTGCTTGTTTATGTCTACACACCTCGTCATTGTGGCGTCTATAATAAATGATCAAAACGTCACGAGGTTTTACAATGTTCATTGACTCCATACGCCGTGATTTGGTGTGACGTTCCTGTTGGAACCGTACTTGTCTGACTGTACATCTACCTCACACACGCATACCAGACCTAAGACACCATAAATCATCACTCAACATTTTGGAGTCGCTACATATTTGGTGGCCAGTCCAAAGGCATTCGATAAGCCCACCACGTCTCAACATTGATTTGATTTGGTGAGCATACTCGGGGTCCCTTACCCACTTCAACAAAATCTACACTTCAACATTCTTCAAGACATCAACATACAGAATTTTCAAAGTACCCGGCGTTGCCCGGTAAAAATATCGAAATTGCAACTTTTTGCTTGAAGCAAGAAATTTGACAGTACCCGGCGTTGTTAATGATATATCCGGATAATACAAGTTGCTGCTATGAGTTCTTGAGAAGGCCAAGTACCGTTTGAAGTAATCTACTTTGGATAAGAAGGACAAGTGCCGTAACAACACTACATTCATTATATCAGAAGGCCAAGTACCGATTTCGATTGATTTACCATTGGATAAGAGGGTCAAGTGCCGTAACAACTCAACATACAGTATTTCAGAAGCTCAAGTACCATCGTGTTAGGAGTGGAAGCAGTTCAGATGTGCCATCATCGTTGGAGCTTCACTCTTTAGGACGTTGATTGACATCTGTTTTCCTGCTGTTCTACGATTGGATATCCATAAGTTAAGTGGCTTGTTTGTTCGTAAACCGTGCCCTTATACTTCTACTGAGTCTTCTGTGTTTCATCTCATTCTTTGTCATATTGTTATATGTTTATATGTTATTTGTATATTTATATGTTTATATTTCGCTGGTTTTCGGTTGGGCGGTGTCTCCCTTAGATTGTACTACGTCATAGAGGTTGTCTGTCGTGAGCGTTTTCTGTAGGGTGTGCAAATGTCCGATACTGGAATTTGCAAAGCGACTTTAGTTGCTATTTTTGTTAGTTGTGATGACATGTGTTACTATTGTTTTCGTTATTTTTTCGCACTCTTTAGTTTTGTTTTGATTTGTTTGTATTTGCTAGCCTCCTCTTTTCTATTGTTTAATTTTATACAACATTTATATTTATACACTGTGGTGTCTTGTATTTGTATCATATTATCGCAGATATCATCACATTTTTTGTGATATTCCTTTAATTTTCGCTTTATTTTTTGTTGATTTCTGCGAATGTTTTTCGTATTGTTGCTAAATCTTTGTTATTGTTTACATTGTATTGTTTTACATTGTTAATGTTTCCATTGTTATTGTTTACATCGTGATTGTGTTTACATAGTCATTGGTTTACACTTATAGTAGTTTAATTCACATTTTGTTAATGGGCTATGCTAATGCACTGTTACTACTACACTGATGATAAATGAATGATGAATAGTGTCGTGCACTATTGAATGAGAAGTGCACTTATGATCAAGAATTGATTGTTGATATTGCAATACAGTTGACATACAAGTTCTCTATAATAGACTTGTTTACCACTGAGATTTGGATAAGATATAATGTGATGTGAATATACAAGTGCTTAATTAAGACTTGTTACACTTAGGTTTGAAATAAATTAGTTAATTATTTCAGGTTTTGGACTCATATGTTAGACAACATGTCTACATTTGAGCACTTTATTGAGCAGGGTAAATCGCTTGGGAAGACGGGTGATTGATAAGTTGGAGGAATTTGCTACTGCTCTGTATAATAAGACGCTGAAAGGTCTGAGGAAAAGATTCGGAAAGACAGAAGCTGAGCAAAAAGAAGATAGATTTCTGAGAATCTGAGACTGCAAAATGCAGGCAGATGAAAGGAAATTCCAAATGGAAATGGAAAAACAAAAAAGAGATTCTGAGCAGAAACAAAGAGATTCTGAAGCTGAGGAGAGAAAAAATCCAGGCTCAGAAGTACAATTGGAAAAAGCTGAGAATAAAAGACTTGAAAAAGAAGACTAATTTAAAGGAGAAAAGAGGCTGAGAATAAAAGACTAGAGAAAGAGGCTGAAATAAAAGACTTCAATAGAGGCTCAGAGGCTGAGGAAAGAAGGTTTACAGAGAGAGGCTGATGACAGAAAAGACAAAAATGCAAATGGAACATGAAGAAAAACTCTTAGCTTTAGAGTTGGAAAAATTGAAATTGATGAACATGAGTAATGGTAATGATTCAAACAAGGGTTCATCTTCTGGTAAGGCTAATAATGATACTTTAAAGATTAAGTTACCAACATTTAGTCCTTCCAGTGATGACATAATGTTCTATCTGGACAGATTTGAACAAGCATGTACAGCTCATAACATAGACAAAGCACAATATGTTTATCAGTTATCAGGGATACTGACAGGTAAAGCTCTAAGTATATTAAATATGGTGGATGAACCTGACAAGAACAATTATGAGGTTGTCAGGGCCGCTTTGTTAAAGAAATATCAGCTTAACGAAGACGGCTATCGTCTACAATTTAAAAACATGTTACCTGAAAATGGAGTTGAATTCTCCGAGTTTATTGCAAGAATACGCATTACTTTCTCACGATGGGTTGAACTATCTAAGACGGAAAATACTTATGAAGGACTTATGGACTTAATACTTAGAGACAAAGTCATGTCGTCTGTCAATGAGTCTTTCCTTGCTTTCCTTCATGAACGTAAACCTAAAACAATAAAAGAAATGGAAGATTTCTGTTGCCAATACGTAACTGCGCACCCACACGTAACCATGGGTAACTCTAAGGTGAAAGAAGGTTTACCAGTTGCTTCGGCAGCTCCGTATGGCCAAAACTTTGCTCGTAGATTCCAACAAAATTTTGATAGAAAGAGTAGCGGTAATTTCTGTCAAAATCATGGAAATCAATTTCATGGTGATTCTTCTTCGAAGAATTGGAGACAACCTGATAGTACTCGTTACTATCACCCTAATAATTATAAGCATTTCAAAAGAGGATATGGTAATAGAGGTTATTCCCGCCGAAGACCTCAGAACCAAACAAATAGATGTTCGCATCAATGTGAACATGATAGTAATCGTGGAAACTGGAATTCGAACCAGGATAACAATTACAATAGAGACAATAATAACTGCAGAGATAATAATAACTTTGATAACTTCAGAGGTAATAATAGTCGGGGTAGATCTCAACACAAAAAAAAAGATATCAAAAACAGAGAGGGGTATCTGTAATCATTCCCTTGTTGTTTGGATAGTAAAAAACTGTACGGGGGGGGCGTGGGAACTGGAAAACTCTAAACCACTTTCTGCCTTTTTGGATCTTTGAATCTAGGGTTGTTGATAAATTAAAAACTCTGACGCCCAAATCCAAGTCACTTCTGTTCTGCTTTTGACTTTGGGACGGTCAAGTACCATAACAACCCCCAATGCCAATGCAGTACTGTTTATTCGAAACCGACTACTATAAAACTTCTTTGAGTTGAAGGTCCCACCCACTTCCCGCTCTTCCTGCTGCTGTTGCGCATGACGGGAGGGGTTCTTTAATTCTACATAAGGGTCTTGTTAATGATACTCCGGTCTCACTACTTTTCGATTCCGGATGCACCACTATTGGTGGTAGACAATCGCTTGTAGATCCATCTTGTGCTACAGGAAGGGTTATTAAATGTGTCACATTTGGCGGCACTCTAGAAAAATATCCTACTGCTGTAATTCGCATTGCCTCTCCTTTCTTTACTGGAGATGTGCATGCTTGTCTCTTACCTAATCCTATTGCGGACCTTATTATTGGTCGTATTCACGGAGTTAGGGAGTGTACCCCACAGCAGATTGCTGCTTGGGAAGATAATAACATGCAAGCTACAAATGCAGTGGTTACAAGAGCACAAGCTCTACAAACACCCGAAACTTCACTGAATAGTGATAATGAAGTTGATAGCCAAGATAGTCACTTAGTAATCACTCGTGACTCTTTCATAAAATTGCAAGAAGAAGATCCTTCTTTAAAAAAATTCTTCATTCTTGCGAAGAAAGGTGATCCGAATCAGGATACAAATAGAAAATCTTGATTGCATGAATTTGCAATGAAAAAAACGTAAGCCGTACTATGTGTACGTATGGTACAAGATTCGACTACGTCCCGAGCGGCACATTCGCAAATTCTTGTTCCCAAGAGCATGAGAGTGCAAAATATTGCAACATGCTCATGACTCGCAATGTGTGGCTGGGACATATGGGTTTTGCCCGTACGAAGTCGAGAGTCCTTGCGGCTTTCTTTTGGCCTTTTGTCAACAAGGACATTCGTATTTACTGCCGATCATGCAAGGTATGTCAGGAGGTCAAATCTAGAGGACCACGACATGCTGCGCCTATCCAGGCTGCTGACATTTCTATTCGGCCGTTTCAGAAAATGGCCATAGATATTATTGGCCCTTTTAAGGTCAAGTCGGCCAGAGGACATCAGTTTATCCTTACATGTGTCGATCGATATGTGCACACGTTGGCCAGAGGCTATTCCTCTTAAGAGCATATCTACTACAGATATCGCAGATGCTCTTTGGTTGATATTTTCTCGCTTGGGGTTCCCCAGAGAAATATTGTCAGACCATGGCACTCAACTTATATCTGACACTATGTCACAGGTAATGTCTACCTTACATATTGAACGATCTCTCAGTAGTATCTACCATCCTATGTCTAATGGGTTAGTTGAGCGTCTGAATAGAACGCTCAAGACTTTGCTTGGTAAGATAACTGAAGATCATCCTCAAGATGGGGACAGGGTTTTACCCGCGGCTCTCTTTGCCTATAGAGAAGTCCCTAATGAACACACAGGATTTTCTCCCTTCGAACTTGTCTTTGGCGCGCGTCCACGCGGCCCTATGTCTTTATTACACGATCTCATCACTGCCGATGATATTAGCGATGAAACTCAATCCTCATATGAGTATGTCATTGCTCTAAGACAAAAGATCATTGAGGCATGTAAGCTAGCAACTGCTTCATCAGAAATTGCTAAAGAGAAGGCAAGGCAGTTTGCTAACAAGAATAGATGTCTACGACAACTTTGTCCAGGTGACAAAGCATTCGTCCTACTCCCCAGTAGGGAAAATAGACTTCTTATTGCATGAAAAGGTCCGTATGCAATAGTCTCTCGGATTTCCGATGTTGACTATGTGGTCGATATTGATGGAAAGCATAAAACTTTCCACATAAACATGCTTTCGGAATTTCACGAACGTCCGGACTATTTGCTGCCTATTTTTCCAGGCAACGGATGATTCTCTGCACCTCTCACTGGTCATTTATTCTTGCACTGTCTGTCTTACAGGATGAGGGAATATATTTCTCTGTCGATGTCAATCTCTCCCCTTCCAGTTGGTTTCCGTTATCATTCACGGAATCCTTGGAAGAACGTTTCACATTTTCTCATAAAATCTTAC